>CAUYPK010017229.1:0-35489 GCA_963574355.1 Loris lydekkerianus
GCCATGCACCTGTCTTCTTCAGAGAAGTTCTTATACATATTTTTATCTGGCTTAAAAGCTTATATACTAGATATAAAATTAAAGCAATTACTCAGCTCTGCAACTTCATATAATCAAGATTCCTTGCGTAAGTAAAGGGTCTTATTTTTCAGTTATTAACACATAGGTAGGAGCTTCCACTATTCTTTGTTTACTCCTTGTGCTGCTCACGAAAGGATCCAGGAAAGGCCTCCTTGGCTTCCACTCATGGGGCAACTCTGTCCTCAAGCTCCATGGAACACCTGCTCTGTACCCAGGGCCATGCCAACCCAGCCACTGGGACAAAGATTATGATATCTTCTCATTCATTTGGCAAAAAAACCCACAAGACATACAGATGCCTTCTCCAGCCTGGGCTATAATTAGTCCAGAAATTAAGTTTCTCTGTTCCCTGGTAAGGAAAGTGACTTTTAGGACACCTTAGGGGCGGGGGTGGGGGGGACAGTATTGATGTTTCATTCAATTGGCCCTACCAAGAACTCAAGTGACATGTGACAGTGAAGATGGGGACTTAAACCGACACTTTTCAGGAGGAGCTGAAATGGAGTGGGTCCAAGCCAAACAGCTTGGCATCAAGGGCACAGGACACCTGATCGGGGGCAGCCTCTTCTTCTTCCTCCCGCCTACATGAAGCCATTGAGCTTGTATCCAGCCCTGAGCCAATAAAGTCACAGGGCTGCAGTGGTGCTGGGAAGACTTTTAATCCAACCTCTCACCAAATGCAGAAGACCCTCCAACAGTATCCATAACTATGGTCATAGCTACTGTTTAAACACTGCTGGTGGAAGAAAGCTTATGACCCACAGGGCACAATGTCAAGAAATGTTAGAGCTACAAAAAAAAAAAAGGGAAATTCCATAGCTACACTGTGGACACTGTTGAACCACGCTAATTATTAGAAGCACCTTCCCCCAAAACTTTCTCACTCTAAAAGCAACCATTTGTTCCCATGTTCTGTCCCCAGTACACAAGGTTTAATCCCACCTCCATATCGTTCCCTCAAATAGCTAAAGAACCACAGTGTGGAAAAGACAAACATGGGGGAGTTGAGGGACTGGAGGTCCCTCATTTCAGGACACCAAGAGAAGAATGCAGACATTATTTAGGGGGGTGCTTGTTTGTTATCAAACCTGTGAGGCAGAACTGCACAGTGAAACTGCATTTCTGCCTCAGACCACTGGGTGTCATGACGTGCAGGACAGATGCCACCTGTGTGAGGTCCCTTTGAAAATTGAAACCTTACACGCTGTCAACGGCAATTTTGACCTAATTTTTTTATTATAACATTACTCAGAGGTACCCAAATACAAAATCTATATACTTTAAGCTTATCCCAAAATGATAAAATTGAAAAGTATAAAAATAGAAACAAAGCAATAAAATTCAAGTTAATGTTAACTTAATGTGGTGGGTAGTGTTATTCTGCTGGAACTAAATTGGTGATTTGGGTTTTAATAGAACTAATGTGCATTCCCATGTTTTGGTCCACTGGTTATAGACTTAAGTCTATTTACAATACACATGATGGACCATCATTTAATTCCTTTTTAAATTCCAGTTTAAAAATCAATTAATTTTAAACTATCAACACATTGTTTTGATGAGCCAATACATTGAAAGAATATAACCCCAGTAATTTGATTCACTCATTCTGCATTTTACACAACCTCTTGCTGTACTGATTCATTAGAATGCTAATTACCTTTGAAATGCTTCCCTGAAAGGCTTATATATAAATACTAACCATTGCAGTAAATATTAATATTTCCCTTGTGCCCTTCAGCCCATGAGAGCTACTCAGATCTTGGGGAACAAAAACTATCAGGTCCACTTCACCACCTGACTCCCCAGCCAGATTTGACCCGAGTCAAGAGGTGCTACTGTTTCACCCCTGCCAGGGACGTCCTCGTTGTCTAAAGGCCTGACCAAAGCTGCCTCCACTGGCCTCCTCATCAGAAACTACTTACCCCAGAGCATGAGCTGCATCTCATCTGTGAGGATAAATATGTGAGTTCCCCTTCCTATTCAGGTCAGTCCAAGCCAGCCCCTCACCTTTGGGCCTTAGGGTCTGAAATGGGTCTTAAGCAGAACAGCATAATATTGTGGAACACGACTGGAAATCAGGGAATTCATGCCAGGGATCCATCCACCCCTCACCTCTGAAAATTAAAGTATCAGAAGAAAGGTGCCATCAGTTTATCCAAGCTGCCAGGTCTTTCTCACCCTTCAGCTGCATGCAGCAAGAAATATGAGGACATGGCCAGGGATCTGTTAAGAAAATTCCCAAATATTCACTGTAATCCCAACATTCTGTAATGGGAGCTAACCTGCATGGAACGAGCATCTCAAGAGTGAAGAATTGCTTGATTTCAAGTGAAAACAAATCTCAGCCCCTAATAGCCAAGATACCCAGCTCTGCCTTTGGTTCCAGTAAAACAAACTTTGTAACTTGTGCAGAGCTGTTCATTCTCACCCAAGAATGAAGGGCCTGCAATGAGCAGTGTTTGCCAGTATTCTATCTTCTTTAGGCTCTACTTCTGGAGATAGCAACACCAGTGATACTGGTTACCAAGGTGTTTGCACTTTGCAGAAATGAAAATAAAAAAAAAAAACACACACACACATGCACACATACATACACACATGCACACACACCCAGGGCCTTGCCCTGAGATGCAAGTGTTTGCAACAAACTTAGAGAATGTCACAGAGACCCAGCTCTCAGAAGGTATCTATCACAGTCCTCTCCTAAACCCACCAGTGTCACTAACAGTGTAGCCTAACAGAAAGTGTGTGGGAAAGATGCTAACAGAGAGGCATGGTCTTAGTTGTAATAGCTTTAAGGAAAAGGACAGATGAGATTGTCCCCATACCCATGTTAAAAGTAAAACACTCCATGAATCTAATACACAACTAAAGTAAACAAAAGGAATGAAATACTAAGAATTAAGGTGGAAATTAGTGAAAGAAAATAGAAAAACAATAGATAAAAATCAATGAAGCCAAAAATCAATTCTTTGAAAAGATCAACAAAATTGACCAACCATTAGCCAGCTGGTTTGAGAAGAGAGAAAACTTAAAATTACTAGAATCAGAAAGAAAGAGGGGACATTACCACCAACCTTACAGAAATAAGAAAGGTTAAAAAGGGATACTATAAAAATGTGAACACCAACAAGTTAGACAACATAGATGAAATGAGCAAATTTCTAAGAAGACACAAACTATGAAAACTGACAAAAAGAAATAAGCAATCTGAATAGCTCTATAACAAGGGGCGAAATTGAATAAATAATCAAAAACCTAACCACAAAGAAAAATCCAGGACCAGATGGCTTTATTGCTGAATTCTACTGAACAATCAAAGAATTAGTACTAATTCTTTACAAAGAATAGTTTCCAACTTACTTTTCAAGATGATTATTACCCTGATGACAAAACCAGAGGGCATCATCAGTAAAGGACAGACCAACATAAGCAAACTGAAATCAGAAAAATACAAAGTAGTTAAACACCATGACCAAGAGGAATTTATTCCAGGAATACAAGGTTGATTTAACATCCAAAAATCAAACAATGCAACATTATCAAATCCCCCTGATAAAGAGTGACTATGAAAAGTCTATAGCTAGCATCACACTTAATGGTGGAAGACTGGATGATTTGCTCCTAAGGTCAGGAAACTTATGAATGTCCACTTTCATTTCTTCTTTTCAGAATTGTGCTGAACGTTCTAGTCAGAACAATTAGGCAAGGAAAATAGGTCCTCCAGATCGCAAAGGAAGAAGTAAAACTATGTTTTCAAATAATAAAATTTTCTGTCTAGTAAAGCCTAATGAATCCATTAAAAAATATTACAATAGGGATGGCGCTTGTGGCTCAAAGGAGTAGGGCGCCAGCCCCATATGCTGAAGGTGGTGGGTTCAAACCCAGCCTCGGGCAAAAACTGCAAAAAAAAAAAAAAAAAAAAAAAATATATATATATATATATATGTATATTAGAACTAATTGGTTAGTTCATAAAAGCTCATAAAATACAATACCAATACAGAAAAATCAATTGTTGCTATACTTGCAATGAGCAATCCAAATATGAGATTAAGAAACTAAATTTTATTCACAATAGGCATAAAAAAGAATATAATATTTAGGAATAAATTTAACAAAAGAAATATAAAACTTACATTCTGAAAAGTACAAAATATTGTTGGAAAGATTAAGGAAGATCTAAATAATGGGGACACATCCCATATTAGGTATTGCAAGACTCAACATTGTTATGATGGCCATACTCCCCAAACTGATAAACAGATTTAATGCAATTTCTGTTAGAATCTCAGCTGATTTCTTTGCAGAAGTTGACAAGCTGATTCATATACCTATAATAAAATAATTTAAACAAGGTGCCAAAATCATATAATGGGGAATAAATAATCTTTTCAACCGACAGTGCTGAAACAACTGCATAATCTCATGCAAAACAATGAAGTTGGACTCTGCTCTCACATCACATACAAAAACTAACTCACAATAGATAAAAGACATGAATTTAAGAACAGTAATATCAAAATCTTAGAAGAAAATATAGTGACAAATCTTACTACTTTGAAAATGATAGGGGATTCTTAGTTATTGCACCAAAAGCATCAGATATTTTTCTTAAAAAAAAAAAAAAGCATCAGCTATTTTTCTAAAAGAAAAAATAGACATATTGAATTGATTAAAAAAATAAAAATTTTGTGCTTCAAAGGACACATCATTGAGAAAGTAAAAAGACAAACTACAGAATGGGAGAAAATATTTGCATATTGCATATCTAATAAGATATTTTTTAGGATATGTGAAGAATTCTCACAAATGAGCAATAAAAAGATAAATAACCTAATTTTAAAACGAGCAAAAGATCTAAACAGACATTGCTACAAAGAAGATATACAAATGGCCAATAAACACAGAAAAGATGCTCAGCATCATTACTCATCAGGAAAATGCAAATCAAAACCATGAAATGCCCCTTCACATTCACAAGGATGGCTAGAGTCAAAAAGTTACATAACAACAGATGTTGGCAAAGATGTGGAGAAACTGGAAGCCCCACACACAGGAGGTTGGATGTACCACTGCTTTAGAAGACAGTCCATCAGTTCTTCAAATGATTGAACACAGAGTTTACCATGTAAATTTCACTCTTAGATATATACCCAAGAGAAATAAAAACACAAGTTCACATAGAAACTTGAGAATGAATGTTTATAGCAGCATTATTCAGAATAGCCAAATGGTGGAAACAACCCAAATGTCAATAGATATTCATCAACATGAATTAGAAAATGTTGCATATTTATACAATGAGGTATTAGAGTAGTACTGAGATGTGCTATGACACAGATGAAACTTCAAATGCTGTGCTAAAGTAAAGAAGCCAGTTACAGAAGATCACACCTGTTTGATTCTACTCCTATGAAAGTCCAGAACAGGAAAATCTACAGAGACAGAAAGCAGATTAGAGGTTGCTCAGCGCTGGGAAAAGGTGGGGAACAAGAAGGAGGGGCAATAGCTGAAAGGCAGAAAGTTCCTTTTTGAGTTAATGAAATGTTCTAAAATTGACTCTTTGGTGCACACGTCTGTGAATATTTGAGGGCAATCTTGGGACAAAGGAAGGCCTGAAGAAAGGGGCCTGACTGATATGGCCAGGATGTGAGTGTCACTGACACATCGGGGTTGGACAGGAGCCCTCTGTGGTAGCCAGGTGCACAAAGCCAGCCGGCACTACACTGGAGTCTTCTCCAACCCCAGAAGGTAATGTGGGCCTCGCAGGGAGGTGGTGTTCACATCCATGGATGAGGGCAGGGCTCACCACCTGCAGTCACAGATGTGAGGGTCCCTGGCCCAACCGGAAGACCAGTCCAGGCTTCTCAGGCCTGCAACCTTTACAGGTCTGAGCTGGGCTGGAGGCACAGGCCTGTTCCTGCCTCACTGTGTGGGGGGCGGTGGCCGTGGTTGACCAAGGCCACCTTGCTCAGACCCGAGGGTGGCTGAGGGGGTGAGATGATGCTGGGACAGGCCCAGATCCCTCCCTCTCAGTGTGGCTGCTCAAGGTGAAGCCACATTAGTGTGAGAGACTCATGTCACTGACGTGGACTTGGATCTGGAAAGACCCCAGGTCTGAGAGGCTGGTTTGACTCTACCACTTGCTAACTTTCCAGACCTTGGGTTTGCTGACTCACCTTTCTGGAACCTCAGTTTCCTAATCTGTAGGCTGAGAAAGGGGTCACCGTGGTACCCATGTGCCTCTTGCAGATGATGGCCCCATGGGTCTGTGGACAGACTCCTCCCATCCTTACCCTTGGGGACGCAGCCCAAGGCAGACCTGTCTCCTTGCTATGGGCAGAGGCCCCATTTCAGTGATAGCAGCACAGGGCCTGCAATAGCCTACCTGTGGGGCCCCTCTCCCAGGGTTGTTAGTCTCAGGCTGACCAGTCACTCCCCAGTGGAACACTCCCCAGTTGTGGTACACAGAAAAGCTGTTTCATTTTCTCTTTTGATATTACAGCAAATAAGTGAAACATACTAGCAAATAATTATTAGAGATGCTTTAAAAAATGCCCCCTCCTCTGTGCCTAACCTGAGACTGTGCATGTATTTAGCATTTTATCTATGCTCAGTGTTGAGTGGAAGTGACGAAGGTCACCCTATGGAATGTCCCATCTTTCCTGCCATTCGGCTTCACCCCATCCTTCAGGGGGTACATGAGTGTGAAAAAGCTGCTTTGGCCACAGAGGGAGATCATCATCTCCTTGAGAATGAGATAGAGTCCAACATCCTGCGGCCTTGTCCGGAGGATCTGGGATTGCAAATGTGACTTTAGGAGAATGGAGATAACAGGGTAGGGACAGGAAAGAGGCCGCCTTAATGACCTAAGTTTGACCCTGCAGCTTTAACCCACATCGGATGCAGGCCCCGGGTGTGCCCGTAACAGAGGACATTCTTTTGTTATTTGTTAGTGATAGATTGTTCTTGCCTTTGGGTCACTTCCTCACTGCTTCCCACCTCTTCTGAACTTGATCTATGTTACCAGCCATTGGTGGCCCCACAGGCTCCTCACACTCAGGGCCCCCCCACACTGAGGTTCCCTTCTTCCCTGGGGTCTCTGAAGGCCCAGCACCCTCCCAGCTTGAAAGTTGAGTGTCCTTCCCGCCTTGACTCCAAAACCAATCCTTTGCCAAGTTCTCCTGTTTCAGCAATGTCTCTCTCTCTCTCCATTCTGTCACCTCTGCTCTCCACCACTGTCACAACTTAGCCATTCATCTCTCCCCTGAATTATCAGGAGACCATATGGCTCGAGTGTCTCTCAAATGACCATACGGTGCTGACCAATCCATCTGGAGTATCCTCTGACCCTGCCTCACCCCTGGTCAAGGAGCTCAGGGATTTCCAATTATCCCCAGAATTCACTTCAGTGGCTCAGCCTGGCATCATTTAGGGTCACTCACATCCTTGCTACTCAAGTGTGGTCCTCAGGCCAGCAGCATCTGCATTGCCCAGGACCACGTAAGAAGTGCTGGCTCACAAGTGCCTGAGACTCACCGAGTCCAACTGCTTTCTGAGACTGCCAAGTGAATCGGAGGCACATTCAAGTTTGACGAGGGCCATTTTATAATCTTTTTAAATGTGTATTATTGGATATAGTTAAATATGTATTACAAACACATTACATATGCACAGCCGCCCGTTTTGCTCCGAGATGCTCCACGTCTCTGGGCTGCTACTGAGTTTCTCTTTCATGGTGTGACTTAAACATTAAAACAAATGTATTCTTGCCAAAGGAGACCACCACTGGGAAGATTATGGTCCCGGGAAGAGGCTTTAGAGTGGATTCGCCCTCCTTTCTAAGGATCCAGCAGGCAGCCTTTATGCATGTGCAGCTGGACCTGGGGCCGTCAGTGTGGAGTGCAGTACAGGAGAGGCTGCTGTGGAACTGAAATTAACTGGACATTTGATAGGAATTTATACAGATGTTGGTTCTCAAAAGCTACAAACCAGCGGTCTGCAAAATAAAATGTGTTGGAAACCTCTGAGTAAGATAAAAAAACAAACAAACAAACAAACAAACAAAACCAAATGTATTACATATGTCTTCAGAATCATGCCTATAATTGGCTTTAAAAAGTGTACTGAAAAGTTTCAGCTCCCTGCTGGTCTCAGTTTCTCCTCAGAGGCAACCACTTCTGTTATTCTCTCTGCTTTTAGATTTTCTGTGGTTACATCTGTGTTTCTAGGTAATGCTTTCAAGGCTATTTCCGGAGTTTCCAATGTGACCCATCACCTAATGCCTTCCTGCTACTCAGGCAGGGGACTTACCTCTTTCCTGCCATGCCTGCCCCCTTCTATTCAGCCCTGATTGGAATTTTCCCTTGTACTTCCAGATTTTCTCATCTGTTAGGTGACCTTTGGTCGTCCTCTTATATTTAAGAAAGAACAGGGTTGTTCTGTTGGGCTGGAGGTGGGGAACCCCTAAATTTTTGAAAGAGAGGAGTTTCCTGAGGCTTCACTACCCACACTAGCTGCCCACGATCTCTCCAGACAACACAGTCAGGGATTTTTGTTTTTGTCTGAGAAGAACCTTCCTGTGTTGATGTCTGAGAAGGACATTCCTGGAGTGGCCAGGGTGGGGGATGACCACTTCACATGGACCTCCCAGGAGGCTCCTGCTCCAGTCCCCTGCCCCCACCAGGCCATCTGGCCTCCCCGAGTTCAGAGTCCCTTGGGGTTCCTCTGGGAAGACAACTCCATTCTCTGCTGAGTCCTGGGTGTGTTTTCTTGGGCAGTGATTCTCACACTTGGCCATGCATTGGACACACCAGGCTCACCTGGGTCATTAAAATCCTACTGTTCCTTGGCATCACCCAGAGGTTCTGACGTGATGGGTCCGTACAGAGCAGCCACCCATCTCTCTCCAAGATGCCCTGCGTCTCTGGGCTGCTACTGAGTCTCTCTTTCATGTTGTGACTTAAATGCTAAAACAAATAGTTATAAGGGCTTAGGGAGTCACATGCATGTGCTCATTTCATGAACATCTTGAGCATGGAAGCCAAGACCCAGTTTTAATCTGCACGTCCAACCACCCTCCACACATGGCAATTTAGCAAAGCAAACAAACCCACAGGCAAACTCCAAGACCACTTCCTCACACATGTCCCCATGCCACTCTTCCCACATCCCCCACAGCTCTCGTGCTGTTCTTCTGGTAATTTATAAGCCCAGAGGCAAGCTGCGGCTGGGTTTGGGTCAGCACTGGAGACAGCAGGGCTAGGGCCTGGCCTCTGTCCTGAGGTGGCTCTCACAGCCCCAGAGTGTCTCTTCACCCCTTACTATAGTTTGAATACGTCACTCAAATGTCATGTGCTGGAAACAATCCCCACTGTGGAGTCTGAAGGGTGGGGACTCGCCCAACTGGATGAGTAAACAGACCATCACCTACTCTTGTGCCAATCAGAGTTCTGGACAATCACGGGCAGTTAGTTAACTTCAACAAAGACAAGACACGGAGCTATGACCAATCGAGCTGTTTCTGGGCCTCACTTTTGTTTTCTGTATTTCAGGTTCTTTCTTCTGCCCATAAATGTTATCTGGCAGCCCCAGAGTCACCCTGATCCTGTTCTGATTCTAGGGGCCTCCCTGTTTTGCAAATTGTTCTTTGTTCAATTGAATGTTGTTAAATTTAATTTGTCTAAAATTTTTCAATGGTCAATGGAAAAGAAACTATACTCTGTAAAATAAGTATGGAGGTGTATTCTGAGCCAAATGTGAGGACCATGACCTGGAGCCCCACCTACGAAGCCTTGAGCAAGTGGACTCGAGGTGGTCGGGTTACCATTTGGTTTTATACAGTTTAGGGAGATGGGTAGTACAAGTGAGGTCATAAATATATATGTGGAAAACATACATTGGTTTGGCCAAAAAGATGGGACATCTGGGAGTGGGAGCTTACAGATTATAGGTAGGTTTAAAGATTCTTTCTTTTTTTTTTTTTTTTGCTCAAACTTACCAATAGTTTGTTATTGATGATGATCCTTCAAATGATCATGCAACTTTCACTCACAGGAGGAAATTATGATATGAAATACATTTAATTCAGAATTCTGGTGTCTCTGGAGCTTTTCAATGTATTGGAGAGATCAGGGTTCCTTAGATTTGAAGTACAGCAGCATCAATGAATGAAATCAATAAAAATGAAATAGTAGAAAGACTTTACATGTGTTGCACTGATACATCATTTTAACATTTAGTAAACAAAAGAGAAACGAGAAAATGCTACCATTCATAAAAATATGGAACGCTTCACGAATTTGCATGTCATCCTTGCGTAGGGGCCATGCTAATCTTCTTTGTATTGTTCCAATTTTAGTATATGTGCTGCCAAAGCAAGCACAGATTTAAAGATTCTTTAGCTGACAATTGGCTGAAAGAGTTAGGTTCTGTCTATAGGACTAAGATGCACTGAAAAGGGAAGCTTAAGATAAAGGATCTGCTAATAGAGACAGAGGACCAGACAGACTCAAGTGGTTTGTTGTGTATATTGAGGACCCCCACCCCCCCCACCCGCAGGTCTTGCATAACCTTAGGCCTGTTAGTGAGTCACAGAGGACATCTCTAAGAAGGGGAGGGAGCATGATAAAGCTTGCCTGATCTCCTCTCTCAGGGCTAGCAGCTCAGTTTTAGGGATCCCTTTGCCCAAGAGGGGGTCCAGTCAGTCAGTTGCTGAGGGGGAAACCTTAAGATTTTATTTGCATTCATATTTTTAACATGGGTTAATGGATTAATGGGTTATCACGGCAGGGAACTGGTGGCCTTCTAAGTGGAGGAGGGGCCTGAGCAGGTACAGAAGCACAGCCAGCCCACTCACCATGTGATGGCTGCAGGGAAGAGTCCCCACCAGCAGGAAGGCTGTACCCAGATGCGCCCTGCCCCCAGCTTCCATAACTGTAAGGAAATAAATTACTTTCCTTCATACATTGCTCAGTTTGAGGCAACAGAAAATGGACCATGACTCCCTCCTTGCTCTTATCAGGTTGCAAGTCATTCTCAGAAGCCCACAGTACACTTTTCCTTACACGTCATCAGTCACTGGGCAGAGCACGGTCACGTGCCCACCTCACCCCTGATAACAGGTGTGTCTCTTCTTGACACCTGAGCCAGCCAGGGTTTTGTAAGTGAGAGGGGCTGTCTTTGGAGGAAGAAATAGACAGTGTTGACTGTATTTTCTCCTCTCTGTCCCTTCTGTCTCTTCCTTGGGTTAACCAGTTAACCTCCCTCATTGCTCCGTACGCTTGCTAATTGCTTCCCTCTTGTACCTGTTATTTTCTCATCCTGTTTTTCCTCCATGTGACCCATCTGGTTGATTCTGTTCTTCGCATTTTTTAATTCTACAAAAGAATTCCTTTTTCTGTTCCATCAGTCTTGTGCAAACTGTTATTCCTTTCCTTCATTTGGAGAACCAAATAATTCTGTAAGTCTCCTGTTTTTTCTGCTTTTCCACATCTTTGATTGAAGTCTTTCTCGTTGTTTCTGCTATTTGCCCCCAAATAGCAGACTTTGACTCCTTTTGTTGCCAGATGAGGGTCTGGCTGTCTGTCCCTGTCAGCAAATAGGCAGAGAAAGGGGTAGATCCACCAAACTTTATTTGTGAAGGATGGAATTCCGAAGAACACCAAGAGTAAGTAGTCTCTCCGTAACTGTTCTATTCTTCTTTTTCCAAACTTACAGTTTCATACATAAAAGTTCAAAGTAAAGACCACATTAACCCTTCTTTAAATAATAATCAGTATAACTCAGCGACTTATTACAACATTCCGGTTCAAAAGTCAATCTCCTAAATCAATCCACCTAAACTACTCAAGATAGGCTCCCAAGGTGGGAGCTAAATTTACAACCCAGGAAGACTGGGAGATGGGACGTGCCTGACTCCATCTTACTCTCACTACATGTGCTTTCGCTTTTGACTCGCTTTGTTTGTTAGGGCATTGTTTGAACCCTTAACCTTCTTTAACATGAGTTAAAGACTTGGTATAACGGTTTGTATGCCACAGAAGAAATGATCACATTCCTTTCTCCCTCCTCCCCGTTAGACTGGACTAGCCATGTGGTATGACACCCTTGGTCATTGGCTTTGATGAAGTGTAGATGAAAAGTCCCCCCAGCCTGTCCCCTCTATCCTCATTATTGAGTCTAACAATAAATAGATTATATGCACTAAATGGAGATTTCAATAACACTAACACATTTATATGTTTTTCAGGTGGGTAAAACACTTTAACAGACCTATCAATTATCACCTGGCAGACTTTTGGTTAATAAGGTTAACTATCTTGAACTAGTAAACAAAGACTTTAAGTTAATCAAGCTTTACATGACACGTATGTGAACTAGCATTTTGTTGTTGTTGTTGTTGTCACTGTCCTTTGACAGGCCCAGGCCAGGTTCAAACCTGCCACCCCCGGTGTATGTGGCCAGCACCCTAGCCGCTGATCTACAGGCACCGAGCCATGAACTAGCATTTTTTGTATTAAAGTCTAAAAAGATTAAATGTAGAACTTGATGTAAAGCTAGTTTTTTCCTTGAATTCCAACATCAGTGATTTGGTTTGAGCCAAATAAAAACATTTATCACATTACATTAAATTTATAGGTTTGAAAATTAGTTTAAATAACAATTGCTTCATTGTTTTAGTTTTTATTTACATTATCTACATTTTTTAGTTTATAATATAAAAGCTATATCCAAGACATTTATACATAGTTTTATGTTTGCATATCTTAAAGTAACATTGTAATAAAAGTAATTTAAATCACTGTGTGATGAAAACTCTTTTCTTTAAATGAGATATTTTTTACTATAAAGCAAATTTTCATAAGAAGTAAGGATAAAATGAATTCTGGATAAGCATAACATAAATAACAAACTGACAAAGTAAAGCATAAAAACTACAGGAGAATTTTATTTATGAATAATGACATAAAAATCTGAAATAAAAATATTATCCAACAGTATTACAACTGGCTGGGCACAGTGGCTTACGTTTGTTATCCTAACACTCTGGGAAGCTGAAGTGGGAAGATCCCTTTAGCTCAGGAGTTCCAGTCTGAGCAAGAGCGAAACCTCAGTCTCTATGAAAAATAGAAAAATTAGCTAGGCATTGTGCCAGATGCCTGTAATCCCAGCTACTTGGAGGCTGAGACAGGAGGATATCTTGAGCCCAGGAGGTTGAGGTTGCTGTGAGCTGGGCTGACACCACTGCACTCTAGCCTGGGCAACAGTGAGACTCTGTCTCAGAAAAAAGAAAAAAGAAACATACATCAACTGGAGCTTATTCCAGTCATGCAAGAAAGGTTCAATAGTAGGAATATGTGAAAAAGAGAAAAGCAATATAATATATTCACAAATGCTATAAGGAAAAAAGTGGATTTGATGTTTTTTCTGGTGAAATTTTTGATAAAATAAGAATACATACAGACTTTGTCAACATGATGAAATACATATGTGTTAGCCTAAAAACATCATGCTTGGCAGGGAAACATTGGAACTAGTCATCTTAAAGTTAAGGAAAAAACAAGGATATCTTTCATAATCACTATTAGTTAACTTGGTTTTGGAGGTATTTGCCAGTGCAATCAGACAAAAGAAAGGAATAAGGCATAAATTGAAAAGAAAGAAGCAAAAATTATAATTATTTATTGATAATATGATTATCTACTCAGAAATCTAAGTTGATTAAAATGAAAAACTATATGGATGGTAGGATTTAGCATATTGCTTAATATATTATGTACATATTATTTAAACCAATCAGTTACACATTGGGAACAAGACCAGCTGTACTACAGCAACAAAACTGATGAAACATTACAATTTCAATGACATGACTTTTAACTTTTGTACTTGTATGTATTTGTTATGTAATAAAACGAGAAGGATCTGTGAATTACTTGAATTTTGAGAAATCCTAAGATAGTACATTCACTGTGCTTAAAAGTAAGCCTGTTAGGTGGTGGAGCTCGAGAAAGGCTCCCTCTCCTTTCCACCACTCACCTCCATGCTGCTGCTGACCTTTGGTCCTGAATCTGCAGGCCTCACGCTTCTCTACAGTCAAGGGCTACCTCTCTGTTCTTGCGTCATGGGCTGGGTGGTGGTATCCCTGGGTGAACCCAGGCTCATCTTTCTCATGCCCAGAACCCTCCCTGTTCTGCAAATTCATCTCTGTCCCCTGACCACATCTACGCAGGTCCTGCCTGACCAAGGGTGTTCCCTAATGGGAAGTAAGTGGGACAGAGGCCAGAGGCCAGCTGAAGGGTTTGCCTCTCATGCTTTGATGTCTGAGTAGTAGGGTCACTGCTCACACCTATGGCAGGCTCAGGGGGGCAGCTCATGCTGTCATGCCATCTCAGTGGGGTGGGTCAGGAAGACTTGGGGTCTAGTCCCAAACCCACCTTAAGGAAGGATATCAGGACCCCAGCATGAAGGGTGGGGTGGGCAGCAGATCTTATCAAGGCCCCTCCTCAAAGTCAGTGTCCGCGTGCTCTAGGCATCCTCCTTTAGGTGTGGCCGGATCTTCTCATAAACGGTATAGACCTCTGGGGTTGGCTCAGGGCCCTGTGCATGGAAGCTTCTCTTCTCCACGTTACTCTGCAATTCCAGAAGGGTGCAGGGGTGGTCTTGGTCAGCCTCTAAGAAGTATGTACAAGGGCCATCAGGCCACCTCTCTGCGTGCTTCTTGTCCTCAGCTAGGTAGTTTTGCTCTCAACCCTGATAACTCCCCCAAATATGGCCTCAGCCCAGACCCCCGTCTTGAGCTCTGCGCATCTTTGCACTTGTCCTGTCCTCTGCCTGCTATGCCACCCCTCTCCTCTCGCCACCCGGTGCCCCCACATTGCTTCTTCCCTCTCCTCTCTCAGGGTCCTCCTCTGGGTGAGGCCTGCCCTGACAGCCCATCATGTCCCCTCTGCCCTTCCCTGCTTTATTTTCTGCTTCATTATTTATTTTGTCATTCTCTTATGCACCCCTACCCCCATTACCAGGCATATTCAATGAGGGCAAGCACTTTCAATATTTTTTACTTGTTTTGTTTTGGTCTGGACTTCTGTAGCCCAGATCAGAATGATTCTAGGAGCCTAATAGACACTCAATAAATAGTTCTTGGACAAATTTGTAAACCACATTGACTTCTTTCATTGCAAAGGTGCTTTAGAAAACTGCAAAGTACCAGCTAAATGTAAGGCATTGTTATTATCTTCATAATCCACATTTTATAAAGAGGAAACTGAGGCCCAGGGAGGCAATCTCTCTAAGGTTAAGCAAGGAGGCAGTGTCAGAGCTGGGTCTCACACCCTCTCTCCTTACTGTGCTCCTCACCACTCCCATCTGTGCATGTTCCTGTGTCCTGGGAGGTGTCCATTTTCTTCAGCAGCTTGGGAGCTCCCCAGAGGCAGGCACTCAGGCAGCGCTAAGTGTCTGGGTCACCTGATTCGTTTCTCTGTCCCAAAGCCTACACACCTCCTGTGTTTCCCTGGGGGGAGGGTACTGGGGCATGGGTCCCAAGGAGTTATTTCCTGAGTCCCTTGCAGGTCAGAAGGGGACATGACTCAGAAAAGGCCAAGATGGGAAGCACAATGGGACAGGCACTGGGGCAGCTGGGACAATACATAGGACACTGGATAGGAACAAGGAGACCAGTTCTCGCCATGGTTCCTGGGTAAGTCTCAGTGTTCCATCTGGGCCTTGCTCTCCCCCACCAAGGCTTTCCTCTCAGCAGAACTTTTCCATCTGGGACCACAGCACCAATTTCCAGCCAAGGGCCAGGAACCCTTTGAGCTGCTGTCCCAGCATGCTCCTTCAGCGGAGGGGCAGCTGCACCTTCACAGGAAGGGGAGACACTGATGGGAGGAGCTCAGGCAGGTAGGAGGCAGAAGGGCTGGGGGGTGGAGAAGTGCGGCTTCCCTGATGCTCCCCAGATCCTGTCTTTCCCCCATGCAGGCCCACTGGGCCCTGTCTCGCACAGATGATTGGTCCCCCAGACCCCGGGTCACTTATGCTCTCTTGCCTCTCCTATAGCCTGGGTTTTAGCCTGTGGATGGTGAGCCCCTCCAGGGTTCTCATCCCCCTTCCTCCACTGCCAAGTTGGCGGGCCCTTGAGCCAGTTGCTCACCTCTCCGAGCCTCAGTGCCCCTCTGCCCTGCTTTGCCTCCCCCTCACTGGGCAGCAACAATACCCTGATGAGATTATGGGTGTGGAGATACTGGGTGATCTCTGCCCTTTGCACACAGCTCACAGTGTGTCTGGGTAAGGCACCCGACCACACTGCCCAAGGCAAGGACCAGGCCCAGAGCCTGCTGGTGGCACAGAGCACCCTGCACCACCTGGGACTCTTGGCCTCCAAGCACATGCCAGTTGCCCTGTTTGATTCCCTCAGACCCACCTTAGGGTGTCTCAGGAGGCCGACCTCTAGGTAGATAGAGTCATGGCTGTCGACCCCACCAGTCTGCAAGTCAGCATAGTTCTCTGTGGACAGGCTCTGGGAAGCAGCTGCTAGGCCTGGCACTGCAGGTAGGAGAGCGGACCCACCTGCATACAGCAGACACTCAACAAGGGTGTGTGGGATTGAAGGCAGCATGGGGGCAGCTATTGCTCCCTGGGCTGTAAGCGCCAGTCCTGAACTCCTGCTCCTTCTCTACCACACACCAACCTCCCCTCCTGGTCCTTCACTTACCTCCCACTATCAGCATTGCTTCCCCAGACTTTGCCAGGGATCCATAGGGGAGCCTGATTGGCCTCCATCCGCCACTCTCCTCCCCTGTCCCTGTCCCTGGGGCCTTCTCCCTCATCAGCTCCCGTCTTTGGGATCTCCCCAGCACCCACCTCTCTCAGCCTTCCTCTTCTTCCTCTTCCAGATCCACACTCCCATCCCCAGGCTCATCATCAGAACTAGGGCAAGGATGCTTATCAGAAGCCATTTGCTCGGAGAACCTGGGGTCAAAGGCTGGTATCAGATCTGCCTCAGTCAGGCCTGGTATGAAGGCAGGGGTGGGCCTGGCCTGGCTCAGCCCAGCTCCCAAGTGTGCATCCTCCTCCCCGGCCTCTCAGCACACCAGCCACTGCCAGTTTCCTGTTTCCTTTGCCAGGCTTTCTGTCCCATCTCTGCAAAGGAACCTCAGGCACCCACCAGCTGGTGTGCCCTTGTTTGTCCCCTCCACCTGCCTCTCCTTTCTCCTCTCAGACCTCCAGGAGGAAACTACATTCCAAGAGGGAGAGGGAATGGAGGGGACTGGAGTCTCCAGACTTCAGAGCACACTGTACACTTTGACCGAGAAGTTTTTCTTATATTGCCACAGGAAAACTCCCATTTATCCTTCAAGACCCTTGAACCACTCAGTGGTTCCTTCTCTGTGACACCCTTCCTTCCCAATTCCTGTAGCAGTTATTCAACTTAATTTTTTTTTTCCTTGAGCCATACTCTGTATTTGCCTCAACTTTAGCACTTAACAGCTGGCTCATGCCTGTAATCCCAGCACTTTGGGAGGCCAAGGTGAGAAAATCACTTGAGGCCAAGAATTCAAGAGCAACCTGGGCAACATAGCAAGAGCTCGTCTCTACAAAAAATTACCCGAGCATAATGGTGCATGCTTGTGGTCCCAGCTACTCAGGGGGATGGGTGCTGGGGAGATCCAGAGGGCAGGAGTGAGGAGGGAGAAGGCTCCTATGCAGAGATGATGGGGTGAGGATCACTCGAGCTCTGGAATGAGCTATGATCATGCCACTATACTCTATCCTGGGAGACAGAGTGAGCTTGTCTCTCTAAAAATATTAAAATTAAAAAAAGTTAAAAAATATATATATACCCTTCCTCTTCTCCTCTTTGGTGTCTAGTGATGATTGACATATCATGTGTCATATACAGTGCCAAAAGCGTGTACATTACATTACCACTTTTCATTCTCATTAACAACCCTATGGAGTAGGTAGGATTACCCACCTTACCACAGACAGAAAAGCTCAACAAATTCAGTAACTTTCCCAATGACACACAACCATTATGTGACGATGTCACCTGCACTGTAAGTTACTTAAGGGCTGGGCTTGTACTGTTTTACACTGTGCCGGACCTCCAGCACACAGCAGGCCTCCATGCAGACTTGTGGGTTGATTCTGGGTGGAGGAGTGAACTAGGAGATGACCAAGAATAGACTGTTCATGGGGAGCCCCAAGTGTGCAAGCCGAGCTCAGGAGGACATTGGTGGGACAGGGCAGCTGACCTGATGATCACACCTCCTTTTCCATCTGTTGTGCCTGTGTAGTCCAGCATGGTAGGGTTTTGGCATTTTATGAAACAGGGCCCAAGGGTATGGCTTCATTGTAAGAGCTCCCTCCTCCCAGCCACCCTGTGTAGTCCCTTTATATAGCCTAGGTGACCACTTGAGCTGACTAGGGGGAGCTTGGTGAATGACGGTCATGACTACAGGTGCTCATGCTACTCAGAGGCAGCTGACTGTGATTTATGTACTCAGAGGTGGTTGCCATTTACCAAAAGGGGATGTCAGGCATGTAACAAGGATAGGAGGAAGGATGGGAGGTAGGGAAAAAAGAAAAGGAAAGGAAAGACCAGGTATCTATCAGTCTGAACTGGCCATGGATGTGCAACCCAGCCCATCCAGGGAGGGAGGCTGTGATTATTGTACACAAGCATTTTGGAGCTGAAGTTGGTGCCTTGAGATTTTGTCAGGCTTCAGGCCTCAGGTCCTCCCACCCTGCTCAGATACTGATGACTAATTCAGCATCCCAGCTCCTTGACCCTGGGAACAGGCTACCCACATACCAGTCCCACATTGATGTCACAGGCAGTGGGGGAATCCCCGTATATTGGTGTCCCTTCTGCATTTGCAGGCTTAAAGGTTTCAGTGAGGATGTGGTGTGCCCCCCCCTCCCCCCCCCAGCAGCAGAGGCCTTCCTGTTACATTACATGGGTGGCCTTACGGTGTTCCTCAGCCCCATTGCTTTGCTGAGGCCTCCAGCCTTGTCCCAGCCCATCTCTGCCAGCCCATTTTTATCACCCTTCCCAGTGGGTCACACTCACCCCTCCAAAGACAGATGGTGTCCAGGTCTATGGTTGTATTCTTCTGGTCCACAGGGTTGCTGATCACACAGGTGAGATGCCCTTTGGACTGCCTCAGGGGCAGGCTCAGACTCAGGTTCCTGGAGTTGGGGGCTGGCACCAGTGTCCCTCTCTGTTCTAGTTCCCTGAAGAGGTTGTTACTCAGCCAGGTCATAGTCAGGTTCTCTGTGATGCCCAGGGTGCCACACTCCAGGCTGACATTGCACCAGCCTAATGTGTTGGATGATGAATGAATCAGGATTTCGGGGTGGGGGATGGGCTCTGGGGTAAGAGAGGGATGAAAAAGAAACTGAGCTTCAGAACGGGGGCTCACCCAGCTTCATCTACCACTCTCAGCTACACAATGCAGCAGGGGAGCCCGTCCATTCTCTAAGTCAGCCCTGGGGAACTTAATCAATCCCCCAGACCCAGGGCTTCTGCCTTTCAGCCCAGGAGTAGATAGTTAAGGCCCTTCCTGCTCAGAGAGGGAACCTGTAGCATCCTGTCACCCCATCTCCTTTGAGGAGCAAAGTGAGGGTCACTTTGTGGACCTCCCCAGACTGCTCTGGCCGTGCACCACTCTCCCATGACTCCTTGGCTCCTTCAAGCCACCCTGCCCAAAGATTTTCCATGACTTCTAAATTTAGGATTTAGCATTAAATTAAAAGGGCAAAACACATAGAGAAGCAAGAATCCAAAGTACTCAATTCTGATATGAGGACAATTGCTGCTAATACATGGTGGAAGGTGGGGGGATGGGGGAGCAGAGAGAGGGAAGGGAGGAGGAGGTGGGGGTCACAGTGTGTGACACACCTCTTGGGGGTGGGACACAATTATAAGAGGGACTTTACCTAACAAATGCAAGCAGTGTAACCTGGTTCTTTGTACCCTCAATGATGTCCCAACAATAAAAATATAAATAAATAATAAAATAAAATAAAAATCTCCAGGGGAAGAAAAAAAATGAAAGGGCAAAACAAGGCCACTTTAGGACATGAGAGTATTTAGGAAGTTAATTATCTCTTGAAAAGAAATTCAAAGATGTGCAGGGAAAAAATTAAAAATGAACTCAAAAATAAAAAAAAATATGGTAACCACTGTTTCATTTGCTATCTCTATGTATTTCAGTTGTTTTCTTAAAAATATTCCACATATTTAAAAACAAGAAACCACCTGGTTTCTTGTACCCTCAATGAATCCCCAACAATAAAAAAAAAAAAAACCCAAGAAACCAGTGACCAAAGAAACTTATAGTTCAATCTAGATAATTAATCATTATATATGATTACCTATATCTATCTGTATGTATATTGATCTCCATATCTATAGAGAATGACCACAAGATGGATAGTTTGAGAAGACAGTGAAAAACATATTAAAGTTCTTGTTTTGTCCAGAGGAAGAGAGAAATGTTGGTCCCCTGTAAATGCTAAAGTAAACATTTAAGTTTAGTAACTAATATTAGATAATATTTTCTAATATTAGAAAAACAGAATGTTGAGACTTCCAAATAGGAAGGCTCATTGGATAGGGATCAGAAAAAAAATCTTTATTTAGGACATGGTGGTTCTGAAAGCCAAGAGGTGAGGGACAAAGAGCCTGTGAGTAGGGAACAAGGTGTTTGCATGGAAATGAAGGGAGAAGAGAGCATGCTCCACCGGAGCTGAGCTGGCACTTGGTTCTACAGGTGAGTGGGAGTGAGCACCTATTTTTGGAAGATTTAACCTGAGCACTGATGAATTGCTGGGAAATGGAAGGCAAGATGAAGAGAAATCAGCCAGTAGCATTTCTACTTTTTCTAGAAACTTCTCTTATGCACCAATCTTGGTGTTTTTCATATAATTGTCACTTTCAGCCCCCTGACCCTGGTTACAGGGAGGAGCTCAAGTGGCCAGTCTAGGGGTGACCCTGGCCTAGCCAAGGGGAACAAGAGTCCTTTTCTGGGATTGTTTGGAGCTGGCCAGGAAAGTCCCTTTGCTCTCTTCATGTCATAGCTGGTGAAGATGGAAGGCCGTGTTCCCCACCATGTGGAGAAGTCTGAGAATAAAGCTAAGAGGGAAGAGAAGGGGAGAGGGAGAGAGAACACTTGCCACCAGAAAACTTGACAGGATATGTGGCCCCTGACAGGGAGTCAGATTAACTCACACCAACCTCAGACCCCTGGGCTCAAGTGATCCTCCTGCCTCAGCCTCCTGAGTAGCTGGGACTATAGGCATCCACTCTACACCCAGCTAGATTTTCTATATTTACTAGAGATGGGGTCTTGAACTTGCTCAGGCTGGTCTCCAACTTCAGACCTCAAAGGATCATCCTACCTCTGCCTCCCAGGGTGCTGGGATTAGAGGTGTGAGCCTCCACACCCAGCCCTAGGTCTATGTATTTTTATGGTGAAAACCCTCTTTTAATAATTGGCCAAATTTGAGCAGGTTTCCATTTCTTGCTGACAAAAAAGAGGTCAAATGACACTGGATTGGTATGATGTTACTCAGAAAGCTATGCAGTAACTTTATCAGCCAAGGAGAAGAGAGAGAGACAAGCTCAGGAATGAGAAGCTGCCAAAAAGAGGTCAGATGAGATTGGATGGGTGTGATGTTACTCAGAGAGATATGTAGTGTTTATGAGCTAAGAAGAAGAGAGGGAGACAAGATCAGGAATGAGAAGAGAGAGACACAAGATCAGGGACACAACTGGTGTATTCTCCAACCTTCATCCACTGAAAACTCATCTGAGACACTCAGTCCAGTCAACCCTGTCTCTTCTTACAAGCTTTCCCATCTCCTACGTTGGAGTTCCTCACCCCTCATCCACTCCCACCGGCTGAGGAATTATCCGTTATGCAGGTCAGGTGTGAGAGATGGATGTTCCCTGGAGAGCTGCGAGCACACATCAGGACCAGAGGATGGGCCAGGTATGGGAGGTGCAGAGAGGCATATGTGAAGCACGGAGCATGGGGGAAAGTGTCAGAAGATGTGGCTGGGGAGGTCACCAGGGACCAGCCTCTGTGGGGACTGGACTTCTTTTCCTGAGTGTCATTTATCCTGTGGAGGAGGGGGCTGCAGAGCATTTCAGAAGATTACACAGGGGAATAACAGGAAGAGAAGTGTATTTTATAAAGCTCAACACTGCAGCTGTGTGGCTGATGATTTAGAAGGGGAAGATGCCAGAGTCAGGGCCTCCAGTTGGGAAGCCCTTGCAGGAACAACAGGGAATGGTGAAGGCAAAGCAGACCAGCAGGGAGAGCTCTGCTGGGCTGGACACAGCTCCCTCCCCTCCCTCTTCTCCACTTGTCCCCATGGCTGTCTTCCCAGGGCTCTCTTCTTGCTCATTGGCCCAGGAGACCGAGGGAACAGGAACTGGGTCACCCTGCTGCATCCCCAACTTGGGTCTGGGACAGGTTTCATCTTGAGAACTCTCCAACTGACCTTCAGGTTGTACCTGACAACCAGCCCTAACAGTCCATCCCCTTCTTAGTGTTTTCCCTCCTTTCTTGACGCCCAGTTTTATTGTTTTGTTTTTACCAACTTTGGGGGTTCATTTAAGAAATTTTAAATCAGTTTTTGAATTGACCAACTAAGGATATTTCTGGTATAGTTTTGTGTTTCCAATAATCAAATCTGCAGTATTTTATGATTAGGGTTTTTTTTTTTTTTAACTTAGTGTGGTTACCCTCCCCTCCTCATTTCATGTGCATTTTATAGCTAGTTTTTCCTAAGATATAATTTTTTAAACTTTAGTTTTTATTTTAAGATATCAGAGATTTTTAAATTGTCTCTTAAAAGGGTTGGGTTTTTAAATCTGATTCTGGGCTAACTTACTTTACATAAAGTGGTTGTTGGAATGCCTAATAGGGGCAGGGCTCCGCAGCTTACCATAAACACAGAGTCTAAAAGACTCTTCCTTGGATTCTCCCGAGTAGAACTTAATAGTCACTGTATATAGCCCACTCATTTCTGTAGTGACATTCCTGATGCACAAGGAGGCCATCTTTGTCAGGTGGAATCTATACCTGTATTTGTCTTCAAACTCATACCAATAAGGATTAGAGTTATTAAGTTGCCAGGACACCAGCAACTGCCTTTTCTTATTCTTGGAATCCCACTTCCACTCTATCTCTCGAACATTATGGACCAAGGTGGAGCTCAGCTGCAGCTGGACAGATGTCCCCACAGTGCTGTTCAATGTGCAGGAGGGGCTAGAACCTGCAATGGGCTGGAAACCTGGTGAAAGAAGAGCTAAGATTAGCAAAAAGGAGCAGAGTGAACACCACATTTTGGCTGCCATATGCTTTCACGTCACATCAACTGATAGCTACAAAAAGAGCGTCATCTCCATTTTTATGGACAAGGAAGCGAAGCTGCAGGGTTAACCCACTTAGGCAGTGGTGTTGTCTCTAATGTGGTGTCTAATGTCTAATGTGGCAGTTTTGATTGAAGCGAGTCTGTCCCCTCCCGGGTCTTGCTCTTTTTTTCTCTTGGAGCTTGAACCACAAAATGTCTAGATAGAGATCAGCAGCTTAAAGAAAAAATATAAATATAAATAAAACTAGAAAGTAATTGATAATTGCCCCCCACAGATACCCTGCAGCTGCAGGCACCTTGACCTGTAGACTACAGCTTTCCCTCATTAAATCCAACCCAAAGTATTCTTTGATCTGTCTTTCTGACCAGGACGTCCTTCTTTGAACAAAAAACTGCCTGTTTAATTGAAACATAAAACGGTTACTTTTTCAATTTTTACCTTGTGTATATACACCCCCAAATGTTTAATAAGTAGCCTTGAATTCTAGGCTGGAGATGGCACCTGTTAGCCTTGCGAGAGACTGATATGATGTTGTCTTTCACAGGTTAGAACACTGCGTCTGTGTGTGTGCGAGTGTGTGTGTGTGTGTAAATTTCACAGTGCTGTCTCTCCCATTGTCTATGGTTGGGCACAGTTCCCACTTAAGGACGGTAGTGAACAAACAGTACAGGTTCTGCCCACACAGAGCTCCCACTCCAGTGAGTGAGGCTGCTGAAAAAGGCAAGTAAAGACAAAAATGAGTTTAGATCATTATATGTGCTATGAAAGAAATTAAAAGAATTGGCACAGACGAGTAGAGAAACCGACATCACTGGAGTGGTGGTGCAGCTGTTTCCTCCAGATATACATCAAATATTAAGAAGAAAGGACATCAGGAGCTAAATGTCCTATTTAAACTGGTAGTTGCGGCTCAGAACATAAAGATGTAGACCCCAAGTCAGTAGTTTATGCGTTCTTCGAGCAAGAGCAGTATATGAAAAGAGAGAAGTAAACCGTATTGATCAATGACTTTGGTGAAGGCTAAGAAGGTTGAAACAAATTTGCAAATAATATACAACTTCTAAGCATTTTATATTGGAAGAAGAGCTCTCTACATAAAAAATGCATTTGTTCAGCAAATCACACAAAAGTCTAGCAGAAATTGTAAAAATTCTGAAAGACAGCCTGGCCATTTTGGAAAAAAGCAAGACAAAAAGACAGACAAGGCTTCAGAAAAAGTGTGAAATCACTGCAAGCATTGAAGGAAATCCTGTGTGGTACAAATGACAAGGAACCCCCAACAGAGGGAGTAGCTCAGCTGGCACAAGAACTCCACAGCAGCGGGCCGCTGGTGACGCTGATCGCTGACCTGCAGCTGATAGACTTCGAGGGGAAATAAGATGTGCCCCAGATATTTAACAACATCCTGAGAAGACACCTAGGCGCTCAGAGTCCCACTGTGGAGTACATCAGCGCTCACCCTCACATTGTTCATGCTCCTCAAGGGATATGAAGCCCCACAGATTGCCTCGCGTTGTGGGATTATTCTGAGAGAATACATTCAGCATGAACCACTTGCCAAAATCATCCTCTTTTCTAATAAATGCAGAGATTTCTTTAAGTATGTGGAGATGTCAACATTTGATATTGCTTCAGATACCTTTGCTACTTTTAAGGATTTACTAACAAGACATAAAGTGTTGGTGGCAGATTTCTTACAACAAAATTCTGACCCTGTCTTTGAAGACTATGAGAAATTGCTTCAATCTGAGAACTATGTGACTAAGAGACAGTCTTTACAGCTGTTAGGTGAACTGATCCTGGACCACCACAACTTCAGGACATCAGGACATCTGCAAGCCAGAGAACCTGAAGCTGATGATGAATCTCCTTCGGGACAAAAGTCCCAACATCCAGTTTGAAGCCTTTTACATTTTAACGTGTTTGTGGCCAGTCCTCACAAGACCCCATCTATTGTGGAAATTCTGTTAAAAAATCAGCCCAAACTCATGAAGTTTCTGAGCAGCTTCCAAAAAGAAAGGATGGATGACGAGCAGTTCACTGACCAGAAGAACTGCTTGATTAAACAGATTAGGGACTTGAAGGAAACAGCCCACTGAGGATCTCTCTGTTTCCTGCCACAGACATTCATCTCACCTGTCCAGTTTGTATAATAAGTGTCATTTCAACATGAAAAGAGGACCGCAGGATCTGTACTATTGACTACAGCAGTCGTGGGCCTGAGACAGTGGTGACAGCAATTCTGGGCAGGGCAAGTGTCCAACATCAGCGGTGGCATGGTGTGAGCTGCGTTGTCTGTAGCAAGAGTGACAAACCAGCCTGGACTAGAGCAGCTCTGTTCTGACTGAGGGTGTGGCCCCAAAGCCTAGTGGTCCGGACCTCTCACAGGTCCTGCTCTTCTCTAATGCCTATTCATTAGTTGGTTGATTTCTGTTGCTCGTCACCGATAACCCCAAGCAAAATGAATGAAAAAGAGATCTGAAGAAAGTAGTGTGAGAGGCAGGGAATTCCACCTTGGTAGGGTAGGGAGTACAACATTACATTTTTAATGATGACCAGAATAGATGCTGGGTGGAAAATGATTACTAGGATGGCAAGAGTGGGATGAGGGGCTTCAGTTTAGAGGCTCTTGCAATGGAGTAAAAGCAGGACGGTAGTGGGGACGGAGAAGTAGAAGATTCACCAAAAAAAATGGAGGCAGAGCTGAGAGGGATTGCTAATGGACTGGATGTCAGAATAAAAAAAAAAAAAGATTCAGCGATGTCTTTGAGGTTTTTGGCTTAAGCAAATGGATAAAGAGCGGTAGTGACATTTACTAAGCTGGTAAAGCCTGGGGAAGGAGCAGGTTTGGAGCAGGCATAAAACAAGAATTTGGTACAAGGTTTGAGCCTGGGAGAAAGGGTAGGGCTGGAGACTTGACCATCAGCACAGTCGTGCCACTTAAAGCCAGAAGATTAGCTGAAATCACCCAGGAGATTATAGCTAAAGAAGAAAAAAGGACGTAGCACTAACTAGGAGGAGATTGGGGCCCATCAAGAGAGATGAAGAAGGCATTGCCAGAGAAATATCCACTGAGTGTGGGGTTACACAAACCAAAGAAGAACAGTGTTTCAGGAAGGAAGGGATGCTCAGCTGCGGCAATGCTGAGAGGGCAGGTCAGGCTGCAACCCATTCATTACCTCTCTTTCTTAGTAGTTTCAAAATTGTTTTTTTGTGCTTCTCCATTCCATTAATACTTACCACCCCAACACATACATTTCTCTACTAACATATTAAAATAGTCAAATGTTACCTCTAATGGACCTTCCACTCGCCCTGTAGTTCCTGATGCTCACCAGCACCCCAGTAGCCCGTTCTCCCTGCCCACTCACAGTCTTAGAATAGCCTCACCTCTCTCCCTGCAACATCCTTCCAACTTGGAGGTTTTGCTGAAATAGTCATCTTGTAATTTTGAGCCATTATTAAATTTCCTCTGAAAACATGACTCCTGTATTTCAAGAATGTTTAATTACCTCTTAACTTACAAGTTCCCAGTCATATAATCATCTCCATTTGGTTTAATTACATTTGTCATGTGGTTCTTTGCCTACCACTGTTCACTCTTTATTTTACTAATTTGTTGTTTGATAGAGAACTTTTCCTGAGAATTTTCTTCCAATGGGCTCTGAGGGTGATACATACACTCTCTGAACCATTGCTTATCTAGTAACAGCTTTCTCTTTGCCTGACAGTAAGTGACATTTGTGGAGGACTGTCCTTCTCACCAGGTGGCATATAGATGGCATTGCTCTATCTTTAAGCTTCCACTATTGCAGAGGAGAGCTCAGATTATTGTTCTTTGGAAGCTTCTAAATTTTTGCTCCTTTTGCTGCATTTCAGAAATTGTACCAGCATATGCCAAAGTGTATGTCTTTTTCATCACTGAGGCAAAATTCTCATATACACTGTGAACATTACCGTGCGTGATTCAGTGGCATATCTTGCATTAGCAATGTTGCTCAATTGCCAACGCTCTGTACTTTCAAAACATTGTCTTCATTCTAGAAAAACACCCCAAACTCATTAAGTTATGTCTCTAGTCCCCTTTACTTCATCCTCTGGTAAACACTATAGTCTGTTGTCTGTCTCTATGGACTGGTCCATTCTGCATGCATAGTATAAAGGACGCGTGGTGTCGCTACACTTACTTAGCATAATAGTTTTCAGGGCTTATTCAAACTGTAGTGTATGTCAGTACTTTGTCCCTACTTTTGGTTAAATTATCCCATGTGTGAGTATACATGTGTATATATGCCACAATTTGTTGACCCATTCACAATACTAGACATTTGCCTTGTTTCCCCTTTTGGCTATTACAAATAATGCTGCTATAAACCATCAAATACAGGTTTCTATGTGAACACATGGTTTCTTTTCTCTTGAATATATTCCTAGGTATGAAATTTCCTGGGTCTCTATCAACATATTCCTAGGTATAAAGTTTTGGGGGTCTGTAGCAGACAAAACAGATGATTATTGTAAGGGCCAAGTAGGAGCCAGGTGGTGATGGGGGTGGGGTGGCGTAGGACTAGTGGTGATGGCCAGGACCACAGTCTCATGAAGAGAGCTTGGCCCTCAGTGACCTGTGAATTCTCTGGGGTTGAGCCTTGAAAGTAGGCTTAGGGAAGCCTGCTGGGCTCAGAGGAACTGTGGGTGCTACACAGGTGAGCTGGGCTGAGTCCAGGCCACGGAGTGTCGGCACACTGCTGGGGAGCAGGAGGGTATAATCTCCAAGTGTGTGCAGTCGGTTATCATGGGGGTTGTCATCGCAAGTGGTTTGCTGAGGTTTAGGGTACCCTGACAGGCTGACTTGACCACTGAGGGCTTTAGGGAAAAAACAAAGAAAATAATGAAGCATGGGCAAGGATGTGGGTTAATGTTAATAGGACCCATTGTGCATTACTACTGGGAATGTAAAATGGTGAGCTGCTATGGAAAACAATTAAGTGGTTCCTCAATAAGACACAGAAGGTTCAGAACAACAGTCTATGAAAAGACTCTTTTTCTTTTTTTTTCCTGTACCCTTTCAGAGATATTCTACATATATGCAGAGAAAATGTATAATTCCTCCTTTCCCACACAAGTGCTAACATACTGTACACTCTGCTCTGCATCGTGACTTTTGAGTTTTGCCTTGTCATGTACCTTAGCGATCATTTCATAACAGCACACAAAGAGCTGCCTTAATTTCGTACATGGTTGATTGGATTCCACCATATTGTAGTTGACCCCTATTGCTTCCAACTAATCAAAATTTTAAGTACTTTACATCTTTCCACGTTTCATATATGTCTTGCAATATTTTTCCTAATATGTGGGGTGTTTTTTTCTAACTCTCTATAGTTATTTTGCCATGAAGAAATTTTTTATTTTCATGTTGTCAGATCTATCAACTTTTTCTGGTTTCAAAAGTTTGTTACTACTTGTGCCTTTGGTTTTGCCATACATAAGGCTTTCCCACTCTTGGTTATTAAATAATTATCCCATTTACCTTCATTTTAATATTTTATAATATTTTTGTATGTGGTATGTATTTTGGTGTGGTAAAATATATATAACATAAAATTTACCATTTTAACCATTTTTAAGTGCACAATTCAGTGACATTAAGTACATTAGTGATGTTTGCAACCATCATCACTATCCATTCCCAGTGGAAACTTCTAGATGCTTTTAAACCTTTGGCATTTGTGGCATTTATTTTGGTATGAGATATATGTTATGAGTCAAATTTTTTTTCCTGATAGGTAACTAGTTGCTTCAAAACCATTTTACCATTTTATTTATTTATTTATTTTTTTAAGACAGAGTCTCACTATGTTGCACTGAGTAGAGTGCTGTAGTCTCACAGCTCACAGCAACCTCAAACTCATGGGCTTAAGTGATTCTCTTGCCTCAGCCTCCCAAGTAGCTGGGACTTCAAGTGCCCTCCACAATACCTGGCTACTTTTGTTTTTGTTACTGTTGTTATAATTGTCATTGTTGTTTGGCAGGCTGGGTTCAAACCCGCCAGCTCCAGTATATATGGCTGGTGCCCTAGCCGTTGAGCTACAAGTGCCCAGCCCATTCATTGCATTTTCTTCAGAACTTTCTACGTCTACTCATGTGTTGATACCACACTGGATGTTCTTGACGTGTTTTAATGTCTAGTAGAACTAGTTCTCCTGATTATGCTTATTTTTATAATCTTTTTGGATATTTTAGCCTCATTTTTCCATATAAAGAATCTGCTTATGTAAATTGTTTCTTCATTCTTGTTGGTATTTTTTATTAGGATCACATTTAAGTGCAGATTAACTTCAAGAGAACTAACTTCTGTATAATTTAAATTCCTTTGGGAGAACATGTGTTTTTATTTGTTCAGGAATTACTTTGTGTCCTTCAGCAGCATGTTATATTTTTATCATATTTATTTTGCACATTTCCTGCTGTGTTTATACATGGGCATTTTATTTTTATAATGTCAAAACATCTTTCTGGTTATTAGTATCATGAAACAAGTCCTTTTATTTCTCTGTATTAAGTTTGTATCCACCTCCTTTCCTAAGTTCTCTTATCGTTTGTAATAATTTTCCCATGCATTCTTTTGAGTTTTTCAGTAACAACTGAAATAATTAAAGGCTACATAAAGGATTATTTACTAGGATACACTGGAAAATGGAGTGTCATTTGATAAGAAAATTGAGAAAAATCATGAGAGAGAACTAGGTGCCGCTCTCCCCAGAAGATCCAGAGTTCCTGTTTCCAGTTCTCTTCCAGCTGCACTTCTGGAACGCAGAAAATGTGGAGCAAATGGACTAAATCCAATAATGACTAAAGGCTGGTGAGAAAAGGTCAGACATGGCTGCTCCTCCTTCTGCTCCTGGTACCCCAGCATGTCCTGTGCCCCACCTGAGAACTCATGCAAATGTGTACCCAAAACATGTTATCTGTGCAAAGAGAGAAATTAATATTAAATATGATAGCATAATGTCACATGCTTTGAATGTTTTAACTTATTAAATAAAGGAATATTGCTTATGAGTTCTGTCAACTTCAATCCTTCATAAAAATAAGTTCATCCATAAACCCAGCACTGTCTGAATCTGCTGTAATCCCAGATGTGTTTACAGAAAAGGATTACGTTTTGTCAATGTTTAAGAAATGAAAAGTACTTTATGAGCAAGGGCACTGAGACACAGCCACCTCCCCCATCACATGGGATGCCATGCAGACCGTGTAGGGCTGTTGTGCAACTGTACGGAATTCTAGAAGGGTTGGAAAGCAGGAACAGCTGTGTTTCCTTCTCTGGGGGGCTTCCGGCTCTCAGTGGTTGCAGAGCACCCAACAGCAAACAGATGAGAGGGCTGCTGGAAGCAGCGCTGGTTTCCTGTGTACCCGTGCCCTGCCACCTACGCAGCAGCGCTCTGAGGATGGTAACAGATAGGTAATGGCAGCAGGTTGAAGGAGTTGTGGGAGCACAGAGGAGCCAGCATTCATGTAACTAGAATCTTAAGGGGGGGGCAACATTGGAACTCCCTGAAATGATCACTGACCCCACAGATTTCACGACCCAAACCTAGAGGTGACAACATTTTTCGTGTAGAAAAAGGAAAGGGAAGAGGACCAGGGAATCCTAAGGGAGCAGCAATTTCCCTACTGAGAGATATAAATGGAATAATTGTTTTAGAGGCTGGAATAGGAAGGGAGGGATAGCATTGTGCCAAAAGAGTAACAGCTTTTATTTATTTAGTTAATTTTTTTTTTTTAGACAGAGTCTCACTATGTTGCCCTCACAGCTCACAACAACCTCAAACTCTTGGGCGTATGTGATTCTCTTGCCTCAGCCTCCCACGTAGCTGGGACTGCAGGCACCGGCCACAATGCCCGGCTATTTTTTGGTTGTAGTGTCATTGTTGTTTAGCAGGCCGGGGCCGGGTTCGAACCCACCAGCACCGGTGTAAGTGGCTGTTGCCCTAGCTGCTGAGCTACAGGCTCCGAGCCGAGTAATAGCTTTTAAATAGTGAAGGTCTCCAATTCTCCAAAGTGATGCATCACACCAATGGAAAAACAAACACCCAAGTTTCAGTACTACTAAACTAGTAGATTAACCCCTACATGCTCACATGAGAGAAAAACTCAATAAAATTCAAGTAGAGGAGGAAAAGAGGTGGTTGAGTCCACCTCTCTGCAGTCTGAGGCAGAACATGGTCTTGGAGCAACTGGAATTCTAGCATGTTACTTATCTGCTCTGTGATTTCAGGCAAGGTAAATAAATAGCCTTGGTAAGCCTTGGCTTCCTCAAATGCTAACAAAAGTAATGTCCTCTACCTACTCGTGCATGAAGCCAGAATTTCAGCCTGTGCCACGGGGCCTGGTGCTGAGCAGGGGGCTCCCGTTGTCCTGGCTTTTCCTGCTTCATTATCCTTCCATGCTCATCCCTGCCTTTCCTTCTGACTGAGTCCTCTTCATCTCCTCAGCTCACCGTCTCAGTAAGCCAGCCAGCACTGCCTACCTACAGCTTTCATTGTCACCACCTTATATGTAATGTGACCATATGTAATTCAGCCTTATTGGGTTCCAATTTTTTAATTATTCTAACTACACTAAGATTAATTCCTTTGTGGATAAGCTTCTTCTGCATGATAAGTTAGTTCCTTGGGATTAAATCCCAGGAGTGGAATTACCATGGAAAAGGGTATAGACATCTTAAATGTTTAAATGTTACTGACACATTAAATAAACTACCTAAAAGCTTTTTGCTCATTTTTTAAAAATACCTGCCACGTGAGAATTCCTGTTGTACTGCTCTATCACCACACCACACATTCTCATTTAGAAAAAAAAAAAACCACTGGCAATTTGATAAGCAAAATGTGATATCTAGTTTTCTTAATTTTCATGTTTGATTACCTGTAATGATGACTGTCTTTCATGCTTATGTATCTAATCTGTTTTTTTCTCTATGCTGCATGTGTTTAGCATTTCTGTTTTTGATTTATTAGGAGGAAGTGACTTCTATTTAATTGCATAAGAGTGCCTACAATGTTCACCATTGTGTTGGAGGAGAAGGGGGGAGCTTGGGAAAGTTCATAATCTGTTGCCACAACCCCCACAAACATTCCCAGAAGGAACTGTTTTCTGTTTTTGAACTAGAGGATCATGGTAAAACTATCGATCATGAAACAAGGAAACAATACCATTTTTTCCCTTTATCTATCCATTTACAAATTTGTCATCAGGATAGAAAAATTTAAAACTAAATGCATAAGTAACCTGTATCCCTATACCAGATAAATACCACCTAGAGTCAGGTATTATTCTATCCATTTTATAGGTGAGGAAACTGAGGCTCAGAAAGGTAAAGCAACTTGCCCCAGGGAACATATGATTTTCCCAAGGTTTTATGGCCAATATCTGGCAGAACCAGTCAAGACCCCGCAGGTCCAACTGCAGAACTCAGCCCTTCTTAAGACCACCCAAGGGCTTGTTGGCCAGGACACCATATCAGGGCCTAGTTTACAGGAGGCAGCATCTGTGGAGCACACCCACCACTGCTTATATTCTTATATTCACAACCTTATATTCTTTCATTGCAGGCCTTGGCATAAGTTTTATTCTTAATTTAGAACATTATTTTCTATCCTTCCCATAGAAATATTTGTTTAACTCTTAGTTTTGGTTTTTTTTAATTCCAGTCTAGTTATTCATGTTTGAGTCCATCTCTTACCCTATAAAGCTAAGTACTAGCCACCACAGAGCACTTGAGAGAGCTGTAAACACCACACAAAGGCCACCAGCAAAAGCGTGCATCCCCAGTGTCTCCAGATGGTGCACACTTCATATGTTGCTGAGTGACCAGCCAAGGGAAGGCTGCCCTGGACCCTCGCTCACCCTACATGGCCCTCAGCCTGGGAGTAGAGAAAGGAAGCAGGCTGGGGGAGGGACAGGAGAGAAGTGCTATCTCCAGCTATCTCCAGCTCTTCTCGCCTGTCCCTGTGAAGATTGTTTTTGCAAATCTATAGGAAATTGAAAGCCCAGACACTGTTCTCACAGTCACAGCTGCAGCAGCCAAGCAGAGCAGAGTGAATAACTGTCTTTGAACTTGGGGCTTGATAAGGATTTTCCTGTGCTGGGGGCTGATAATTTGGAGGCATCCTGGAAAGCTCCTGGCTCCCTTTTCCTCCCCCTTCACCATCAAAGATGCTGGAAGAATCCGGAGGCTACTACCATGGAAGCCCTAGCTGCCTGCCTGCCTGCCCCCTCACACCTGCCTCCGCAGCCCCCCGTGGAAAGCCCCATCTGTCCTGCTACTCACCGAGAGAGAAGCCAATTTGAAGCATCAGGACAAGGATGGGCAGACAGCTGCTGCCTGAGGAGCCCATTGCGGCCAGTGACTGAGATGAAAGCCTGGCTCCACCCTCACCAGGTTCCTCTTTCATCCTATCAGCAAATACTAGAACTTTCAATGCCTCAAATGAAATACATTTGTTAAGTGGTGAAAGATGCCAGTCAAGTTTCAGTCTTTTGCATGTGCTTATCCAATTCTCCCAGTACCATTTATTGAATAGAGATGCTTTTGTTCGGTTTATCAAAGATCAGATGGTGGTAAGAGACTGGTTTCATTCTTGGTTTTCTACTCAGTTCCAAATGTCTATGTTTCTATTTTTGTGCAAATTCAATGCTGTTTTGATCACTGTGGACTTGTAATATTGCCTATATTATGGTGGAGTGATGCCTCTGACTTCATTTTTATTACTAAAAATTGCCCTGGCTATGCGAGGTTTTTTCCAACTTTGTTTTTATTACTAAAAATTGCCCTGGCTATAGGTTTTCCACATGAAACAAAGTACTGTTTTTTCCAGTTCTTCAAAGTTTGATATTGGTATTTTAATAAGGATTGCACTGAATTTGTAGATTGCTTTGGGTAGCATAGACATTTTAACAGTGTTGATTCTTCCCACCCAAGAGCATAGTATGTTCTTCCATTTGTTAATGTCTTCTGCTATTTCTTTTCTTAGGGTTTATATTAGCCATTATAAACTGGAAGATATTAAAATGATACTTATTTCATGAATATGAATACCTTTCTTTAAAATTTTACTTTATTATTAAATCATAGCTGTGTACATTAATGCAATCATGGGGCACAATACACTGGTTTCATAGACCAATTGACATATTTTCATCACACTGTTAACATAGCCTTCCTGGCATTTTCTTAGTTGTTGTGCTAAGACATTTATATTCTACATTTACTAAGTTTCACATGTACCCTTGTAAGATGCACCATAGGTGTAATCCCACCAATCATCCTCCCTTTCTCCCTTCCCTCTCCCCCTTCCCCATATTCTTAGGTTATAACTGGGTTATAGCTTTCATATGAAAGCCATAAATTAGTTTCATAGTAGGGCTGAGTACACTGGATCCTTTTTCTTCCATTCTTGAGATACTTTATTTTCTTTTAATTATTAAATCATAGCTGTGTACATTGATATGATCATGGGGCATCATACACTAGCTTCACAGACCGTTTGACACATTTTCATCACAATGGTTAACACAACCTTCCTGGCATTTTCCCAGTCACCGTGCCAAGACATTTACATTCCACATTTACTAATTTTCACATATACCCTTGTAAGATGCCCTGCAGGTATAATCCCACCAGTACCTTAGTACCTTTACTAAGAAGAATATGTTCCAGCTCCATCCATGTAAACATGAAAGAGGTAAAGTCTCCATCTTTCTTTAAGGCTGCATAATATTCCATGGTGTACATATACCACAATTTACAAATCCATTCGTGGATCGATGGGCACTTGGGCTTTATCCATGACTTAGCAATTATGAATTGGGCTGCAATAAACATTCTGGTACAAATATCTTTGTTATGATGTGATTTTTGTTCTTCTGGGTATATACCTAGTAGAGGAATTATAGGATTGAATGGCAGATCTATTTTTAGATCTCTAAGTGTTCTCCAAACATC
>CAUYPK010017230.1:0-40582 GCA_963574355.1 Loris lydekkerianus
TGTTTGATGTGTTGCTGGATTCTGTTTGTAAGGATCTTGTTAAATATTTTTGCATCTATATTCATTAGTGATATTGGTCTATAATTTTCTTTTCTTGTTGGGTCTTTTCCTGGTTTGGGGATCAGGGTGATGTTTGTTTCATAGAACATGTTAGGTAGTCTTTCTTCTTTTTCTATATTTTGGAACAGGTTGAGTAATATAGGTACTAGTTCCTCTTTAAAGGTTTGGTAGAATTCTGGCATGAAGCCATCTGGTCCTGGACTTTTCTTTTTAGGGAGATTTTGTATGCTTGATGCTATTTCAGAACTTGATATTGGCCTGTTCAACATTTCCACTTGATTCTGGCTAACTCTTGGAAGGTGATGTGCTTCTAAGTATTGATCAATTTCCTTTAGATTTTCATATTTCTGAGAATAAAGTTTTTTATAATATTCATTAAGGATTTTTTGAATTTCGGAGGAGTCTGTTGTTATTTTGTCTTTGTCATTTCTGATTGATTAAATGAAAGATTTTACTCTTTTTTCCCTAGTTAGGTTAGCCAAAGGTTTATCTATTTTATTGACCTTTACAAAAAACCAACTTTTTGATTTATTGACCTGTTGTATAATTCTTTCATTTTCAATTTTATTTAATTCTGCTCTAATTTTGGTTATTTCTTTTCTTCTACTGGGTTTGGGGTTAAAATGTTCTTCCTTTTCCAGTTGTTAACTTTCCTCTCTTTCCGTTAAGTTGTTAACTTCCTCTCTTTCTGTTCTCTGGAGGAAGGCTTGCAGTGCTATAAATTTCCCTCTTAGGACTGCTTCTGTGGTATCCCAGAGGTTCTGATAATTCGTGTCTCCATTGTCATTTTGTTCCAAAAATTTGGCAATTTACTTCTTAATCTCATCTCTGACCCAGCTATCCTTCAGCATTAGGTTATTTAACTTCCATGTTTTTGTATGAGTATGCAAATTCCTGTTGTTACTGAGTTCAACTTTTATTCCATGGTGGCCTGAGAAGATGCAAGGAATAATTTCTATTCCTTTAAATTTACTGAGGTTAGACTTGTGACCTAAGATGTGATCTATTTTGGAGTATGTTCCATGGGCTGATGAGAAGTATGTGTATTCAATTTTGTTGGGATGAAATGTTCTGTAGATGTCTGCTAAATCCAAATGTTGGATGGTTAGGTTTAAATATAAAATTTCTTTGCTCAGCTTCTTATTGGAGGATCTATCCAACACTGCCAAAAGTGTGTTAAAATCTCTGAGTATTATGGAACTGAAGGAAATCAAGTTGCTCATGTCTGTTAGAGTTTCTCTTATAAATTGAGGTGCATTCTGGTTGGATGCATAAATATTAATAATTAAAATATCATCATATTGAGTATTAACAAATATGAAGTGATCATTCTTATCCTTCCTTACTTTTGTTGGTTTAAAGCCTATTGTGTCTGCAAATAGAATTGCAACACCTGCTTTTTTCTGATTTCCATTTGCCTGAAATATGGACAACCATTCTTTCACACTGAGTCTATATTTCTCTTTTAGGGTAAGATGAGATTCTTGTATGCAGCAGATATCTGGCCTGAGTTTTTATATCCAGTCAGCCGACCTGTGTCTCTTTAGAGGACAGTTTAAACCATTCACATTAATGGACAATATTGATAAGCCTGGTAAAATTTGGGGTATCAAGTTTTTTGAAAGTCCAGTGGACATTTTTAATCCTTTCGCCACTGTGGAAGTTGGAGTTTGATCAAAAGTTTCTGAGTGAGTTTACTTTTGTGGTAGAGGATTGTGCTGGTCATTATGGAGGGTAGGTCTGAGAATATCCTGAAGAGCTGGTTTGGTTATGGCAAATTTCTTCAACATGTAAATGTCATTAAAGTATTTAATTTCTCCATCATAAATGAAACTCAGTTTAGCTGGATACAGCATCCTGGGTTAAAAGTTATTTTGTTTTAAGAGATTAAAAGTTGATGACCTTCCTCTTCTGGCTTGAAAGTTTTCACCAGAAAGATCTGCAGTCATTCTAATATTCTTCCCTTTGTAGGTTATGGTTTTCTTACGTCTGGCTGCTTTCAGAATTTTCTCCTTCATATTAATTTTAGTGAAGTTAATTATGATGTGCCTGGAGGATGTCTTATTCAGGTTGAGTCATGCTGGGGTTCTGAAACTGTCTGCTATCTGAATTTCAGAATCTCTTGGCATGTCTGGAAAATTCTCTGTCATAATTTCATGGAGAAGAGCCTCTGTGCATTGCAAAGTCACTCCATAGCTTTCAGGGATTTCAGTGAGGCGGATATTAGCCTTCTTTGAATTATCCCAGAGCTCTCTGAGAGAATGATTTGTTTTTGCTCTCCATTTCTCTTCCTCTTAGAGAGTTTGGGGGTGTTCAAAAGCTTTGTCTTCAATGTCATAAATCCTTTCTTCTGCTTTCTCCACTCTGTTACTGAGGGATTCTACTGTATTTTTCAGATCTTTGAGGACTGCAAATTCTTGCCTCAATGTGTCAAAATCAATGGTAATCTTGTCTTTAAATTCATTGAATTCTGGAGACAACTTTTGAATTTCTCCTTGAATTTCCAATTCCCACTTTTCCTCCATTGTATTAATGTTGTTTGGAATACAAACTCTGAACTTGATTTCTGAAATCTCAACCATCTGTTTATGAATGGGATCTTCAGTTACATCTGCCATATCTTTCCTCAGGGAGGTTGATCTACTCTGGTTATTCATGTTACCAAAGTTTTTCTGCTGATTTCACCCCATGATTATTTTACACTGTTTGACTAGATGAGTGGATAAGGAAAAGTTGGGTTCAGGGCTCCAGGAGTAGTGATTAACCAGCCTTTTCCCCAAAAGCTGGCACTGGTGTCTGTACCTTTTCCCCTGGAGCTTTGCCAAGGATTCATACAGTGCTACGGTCCGAGAAACTAGGGACCTGCTTGGTGTGGAGGAGCTAAGTGGATCTGTCTTATTTTCAGCTGGTCTCTGTCCGACCCTAGTGAATCAATTACTCTGGGTTGAAGTCTCAGCTGTGAAGAAATATTAGCAATTAAGTCACCCTGCCCCCCACAGGCAACAATTGGAAAAGGAAAATCAAACCTTCCTACAACCACACACCCAGGGTACCAGTTGGATAGTCCTCAGGCAATTGGCCCATTTCAAGAGGTCCAAATCAATTGTCTCAGTCAGCACCTGTCTCAGGTGGGAGAGTTTAAAAGGCCTCTGACAACTAGATCACAGGAGTCTGCTGACACCTCAACTCAAATATGACTTGCTCTGGTGCTCTGTGAGGTCAGGAGGATCTACCCAGAAAATAGATTAGTTTGGGAAGGTTGTTGCCTCCTTTCCCACCTTGCACCTCTGTCACACCCAGTCACTGATACCCCCGCAGGGCTGTGACCCAGTTGCCTCCAATGAGCAGTTACTCCAGGAGTTTGCACTTGCCTGAATCACAGGGAGATCTATGTCTCCTCAGCCAGGCTGCTGCTCTCTGCCACTATCTGGCAGAGGGAGGTGAGGCCTGACAACATTGGGCACTTGATGGAGGCTGGGACTGTTCACTCAGTTCCAGCCCCGCCCCTGATTGATGTTACTGACAGAACATAACAACTTTGCAGAATTTGTTTCTGTCCTGGCTAAATTCCTCTGCAGAATAGAAGCTGTTTTGAGTTCATAGAACCTGCAATTCAGGCCCTGTCTGTGCTGCTTGCCCAATAGTTTGTATTCGTAGCATGGTTACCTGTCAGTTCTAGCCTCTTGCCCTCCTTTGTCTAGGCTGATGATCCCCTGAGGACTGGGTGCATCTTAGGCTCAGTAAAGCAGTCCTCTGTATCAGCCCCACCCTGAGAATCTGCTGGCTCTGCGCACGCATTTCCTAGACCCTGCGCTCCACCCGGGCCGGTACTGCCTCAGGCAAACCCTTTACTCATGGGCCTGCGTTTCTGTCCCAGATCTTTTCTGCCAGTGGCTGCCATTGGATAAGATGCCCAGCTTCCTCTGGTTTCCTAGAGAGACAGGGGGTGAGACTTCAGAATATCCAGGGGTGAACCCTATTTTTGTCAAAAACGGCTGCTGCTCTGCGCCTCGAGGCACCACCACTCCAGTGTGGTTCCCTCCCAGCCAACTGTCCTCTCCTCACTCCTGTGCCACAGAATCAGCACTGGCCAGCAGCAGTTCATGTCCTGTCTGCACCTCTTGAGATAATACCCAAGAATCTGGACTCCTGGGGGACAGGCTTCCAGACCTCCCAAGTGAGAGTGGAGGGGAGTGCTGAGAGCTCATAATTGCAGGTGGAGTATATATATATAGTTTTATGCCTGGTAGGAGAGCACCATGACACCCTAGTAGTGGAAGTAGGTCCAGTTTTTAAAGGGTCTCTCCCATGGGATATAATGGGAGGACTTTTGAACTCTGCTCATTTGTTATGGGGTACTGGTATGAGCTGTTCTCATGGGGGAGGGGACTCCCATCTGCTTGGTGATGGATTTTGTACCTTTTGTTTGTATCCTTGGGGTTGCAGCTCACCTTGGCAGGGTTGATGTGTATTCTTCAATCTTCTCTCTTGGTGCAGCTCTAATCCACCAGGTTACTTGCTGAATTTCTTTCCTTTAACTCTCTTTCTAAATGGGAGCCTCTGTGGAAAGCTGGCTTCAGTCAGCCATCTTGTCTCTGCCTCTTAGGCTATTCCAAATAGCTCAAATTTTAAAATGAGCAAAGAACGGCTCAGCACCTGTGGCTCAAGCAGCTAAGGCACCAGACACATACACCTGAGCCAGCGGGTTTGAATCCAGCCTGGGCCCGCCAAACAACAATGAGGGCTGCAACCAAAAAACAGCCAGGCATTGTGGCAGGCACCTGTAGTCCCAGCTACTTGGGAGGTGGAGGCAGGAGAATTGCTTAAGCCCAGGAGTTAGAGGTTGCTGTGAGCTGTGAAGGCACAGGCATTCTACCCAGGGTAACAGCTTGAGGCTCTGTATCAAAAAAAAAAAAAAAAAGAGCAAAGAACCCAAATAGACATTTCTTTAAAGAAAATGAATGTACAAATGGCACATGAAATATGTACCACTGCTTATAAATTAACCATTAGGGAAATGCAAATCAACAGATATAAGTTCACCTGAATAATGGCAAAGGTGACGTTTGCATTATTGTGGGGCAAGGGTGGAAAGATTGTTTTTTGAAGGGCAACTGAATAATTAAATGGATGAAATAAATAGTGACCCCCCCACTTCACATCATTCATAAAAAAATCAATATCAGATAGACTTCAGGTCTAAATGTGAAAGATTTTTTAAAAATCTTATAGAGGAAAAGTTGGGGTAGGGAAATGTTTCTTACCATGATATAAAATGAACTTACTGGTGGTGCCCATAGCTCAGTGGGTAGGATGCCGGACACATACACTGAGGATGGTGGGTTCGAACCCAGCCCACGTCAGCTAAAACAACAATGACAGCTGAAAGAAAAAAATAGCCAGGCATTGTGGCAGGCACCTGTAGTCCCAGCTACTTGGGACGATGAGGCAAGAAGCTCAAGCTCAGGAGTTTGAGGTTGCTGTGAGCTGTGATGCCACTGGATGCTGAGGCAAGAGAATTGCTCAAGCCCAGGAGTTTGAAGTTGCTATGGACTCTGACACCACAGCACTCTACCTAGGGCAACAGCTTGAGACTCTGTCTCAAGAAAAAAAAAAAGAAGAAGAAGAACTTATTTACTTAGATCAGGAGAAGACATTTACAATATAGGAATTCATGTGATAATGTGAATACATTATTCAGGTCTCTCTTCAAGAAAGCATCCTCTACTGAGCTGTGAGGAGCATGATGAACTCATAACCTCATGCTCCTAGCTCTTTCAGGTCTGCATCAGCTTTTAGGGCAAGGTCCTGCTCTTCTTGGGGGCAACCTTGGCCAATGATCAAGAAAGGCAGTGATAACTAAGCATGTTCTTTGCAGAGTAAAGAACATTCTTCTCTAGCTGATGACTAAACAAGGCATTAGTATAAGACCTTAGCTCTATTTCCATATGATTCAGGGCTCTCTTATGGGAAGTCTTTGCTCCAGAACTTCCTGCTGAGCTGTCAGATACCACTGGGTCTGTATTGCTGTCTGATAATTCTCCCTATCCAATCCTTCTTTCTTTCCTTTTCTGTCATAGATGTATTCCACCATATTTATACTTCTAACTCTACACTAGTCTCTGCTTCCCAGAGAATTTGAACTGGGCAACTTATGTCCAAAATATATACATTAACCCCTAAAAATCAATCAGCAAAATGGCAGACAATCCAATAGAAAATGGGCAATATATAAGTACTTCATAAAGAAGATAGACAAATGGCCAATAAACAAATGAAAATGTGCTTGTATTAGTCTCCTGGGGCTACTATAACAAATTATCACAGCCATGGTGGCTTAAAACAACAGAAATTTATTCTCTTGAAGTTCTAGATGCAAGAAGTCCAAATGAAGTCAAGGTGTTGGCTTTGGGGGAAAGAACCATTGCTTGGCTTTTCTAGCTTCTAGTGGCTTCTGGCAGTTCTTGGCTTCCCTCGACATATGGCTGCATCCCTCCAGCCTTTGCCTCTATCTTACCCTCACCGTCTCCTCTGTGTATGTCTGATCTTTCTCTACCTCTCTGTTTAAGAACACTTGTGATGCAGTTAGGGCCCACTAGATAATCCAAGATGATCCCCTCATCTCAAAATCTTCAACTTAATCATATCTGAAAAAACTTTACCATGTAAGTTTACATTCACAGTGTCCAGGAACGAGCACTGATATCTTTTGGGGGCACCATTCAATTCACTATAGCTTATAGCATTAGCCATCAGGAAAATGCAAAGAAAATAAAAGTACAAATTAAGATCCTAATGTGTTATTCTACTTTATGCCCCACCAGATTAGCTAAAGTGGAAAAGGCAATATTAAGAGGACTAGTTGGCCCTTACACTCCTTGTGGAGGTACACATTGATATATGTTGTCAAATTAATTAGCAGCACTAAAGCTGAGCATATACATATCCTATGGTCCAGAAATTTCAGTCCTAGGTATGTGGCAGTTTTGAAACATGGCTACAGATTCTTTGATGTGTCTTTCATTGAGAGATGGGGCCAAAATCAAATGCCTTTGAATCATGAAGAGCTTATGATTTTTCCAACCAATGGAATGCAGGGTTCATGACACAATGAGACTTCTGAAGGTGGCTTTATAGCTTCCATTTTTCTTTCTAGAATACTTGCTCTTAGAGCCCTGATTCTCTAGGTAAGAAGTCTGACTACGCTGAGATCACCATGCTACAAGGAAGCCCAAGATACATGGACAGGCTATGAAGAGGTGCCCAAACTATAGTCCCAGGTGAACCTAGACTTTGAGTTATTCCAGCCCAGACACTAGGTTTGTGAGCAAAGAAGTCTCCACATTATTCCAGCTCTTAGCAATTCAAATCACCTCCAGTCATCTGAGTTTTCTCAGCTGGGACCTCAGGCAGGTTAACACAGAGACAAACATACCTTCTGTGTCCTATTCAAATTCCTCATCCATGGAATCCATGATTGTAATAAAATGTGTGTTGTTTGATTCCACTAAGCCTTGGGACACTTTGTTATGCAGCAATAGGTAGCTGGGACAATATCCAACAGAAGCATGTCTATAAATTCATCACAAGACAAATCCAAAAATATTCACAGAAGCATTATTTGTACTAATCCTGAATAGGTAACTACTCCCAAACAGCCATTGAACAGTGAAATGGATAAATAACTTGTGATGTGTTAGAATGATGGAAATTATTCCATCATTATTCCAGCATACAGAAATAAGAATACACAAATTACAGCCACATACTGCAATATGGATGACTCTCACAGACATAACAGTAAGAATCCAAACTCAAAAAGAACACATGCTAATTATTCTGTTTACATTATTTAAAAGTGGACAAAGCTAATATTGTTATTAGGTTCATGATTGACTTTAAGTAGTAACTGAAAGGTGTGTACTCGGGGTTATGTTTTTTGATCACACAGAGATGTGAACTTCATGAAAATTTATCATGCTGTGCACTATGGTTTGTGTGCTTTTGTGTAAATATGTTATACTTTATATCTCAGGAATGGAAGAAAAAGTATCCAATGTACTCAGCCCTACTATGAAGCTAAATTATAGCTTTCACATAAAGGCTATAACCCATAAAAGACTATGGGGAAAGTCCCAAGGAAGGGGAAGGGAGGGAGGAGGTTTGGGGGGAGGGAGGGTAATGGTGGGGCCACATCTATGGTGCATCTTAGAACAGGTACAGGCGATTGCACTAATGTGCACAGCTATGATTTAACAATAAAAAAAAAAAGGACCAAATTCTATCAGTCCAGGGACCTACAAAAGGACCCCAGTATTGACACAAGCCAGAGTAACACTGCCCAGTACAATCTTCTGTGACTGTGGAAATGCTATGAACTCTCTGATGCGGTAGCCACTGGCTACATCTGGCTGTTGAGTACTTGAGATGTCGCTAATATGATTGAGGAACTGAATTTTTATTTAACTTTAATTAATGTAAATTTTACTATGCCGTGCTGGACAGCACAGCTCTAGAGATCCGGTCTAATAAATTGTGTCCAGGCAGCTCTCGCCCCTCCCCAGGATTTACCGGGAAGACAGTCACCTGTGCTCTCACTATTGTGGGCTTCAGCCTCAAATCCGCAGACATTAGTTGAAGTGCCTTTGAGAAATGGTGGTGATGTGAATAAAGTGCTAATTTTATCTCTGAAATGGCCCATTAATAAATAACAAAGTATTTATAAATATGCAAAACACATAATTAGTCAATTCTGCAAATTCTCTGTGATGGGATCCTTAAAGCATGTCCTAGAATAAGAGGTGGAGGAAGCAAAATAAATTTAGTTTCTCTTTAAATTCTATAAGCAATGAATACTGAATAATTTACTTCTGAGAGTTGCAACACAAAAGCAAGTCATTTACGGGTTTCTCTGAACATGAGCAGCACATTCTGACTTAATTCATATATGTGGAAGCCCATTATAAGAAGGAAATGAGTTACCACTGTGAGCGATGGCAGATGGCAGCTGTTCTTACACTACTTCATGGACTCTGAATTACTCTAATCATCATTTTATTTAAGCCCAGAAGGCCATAAGAAATAAGTCACTGACAGCACTGAAATATGTCTCCCTTATACATATCAACTAGAACCTGCAATAAGTATATTATTCAAATAATGGCTTATAGCGACAGGCTCCAGCCCACAGGTCAAAGGCAGTGGAAGATTCTGTGGTAGCCCCAAGCTCTGGTGAGGCCCCCTTATGAAGACAGTTTAGAAAAAGCCCTCTTTGGCAAAGTAAGATGCTCTCGGGCCAAGTGGAGCAACTGCCTTTTCTAAGATCCTTGTTAGCACACCTGCTGTGTTCCCTCTTCCAGCAAAGGACACTATGTCAGCCCTTATGCCTAACCCAGAGATCTGGGTGTTAATCTCTCCCGGATGCCAATCCTATTGTTTCACTATACTAAAAGAACCTTGTATCTGGTCTCCTAGCTCCTGCCCTGGCTTCCCTCTCCAACCCGTTCTTCACACGCAGTCTGCACGTACCTGTGTCTGAGAAGGTCTCCAGTACATAGCAGATCCTCAATAATACCTTGTGTGGTGAATGAAGGAGGTCTGAGAGGTAGGCAGAGCCAAATGAGGCAAGTATCAGAGAGGAGTTGGATCTCGGCTCTGAGAGTCATAGGAAGCCATGGAACGGTTTTCAGCAGAAAAGTTTCCTAACCCGATTTGTACACCGTCAATATCCTCCAGCCCAACACAACCAAGAACACATCTGTGGTTAAACAAGTTGGGTGTGTTGACTCATTTCGATGAGAGAAAACATACGTGGTGGGGAACTGGGAAGTATGTCAGCAAGAGGGGATCAGAAATTATGGGATCAGGGCTTACATTAGGTCTTTCTGAAGAAGGTTCAAACAAGTGGGGTTCGCTCTGGATCAGATGCTGTCAGAAAGCAGGGACAGTTCTGTGGTCAATTGATTAATAAATCTCATCATAGCTGGGCATGGTGGTGCATGCCTGCAATCCTAGCACTCTGGGAGGCCAAGGCAGGAGAATCACTTGAGTTCAGAAGTTAGAGACCAGCCTGAGCAAGAGCAAGACCCTGTTTCTTCTAAAAATAGAAACATTTGCCGGATGTTATATTAGGGGGCTGTATTCCCAGCTACTCAGGAGGCTGAGGCAGGAGGATCTCTTTGACCAGAAGTTTGAGGTTGCTGTGAGCTACAGTGATGTCATGGCACTCTAGCCTGGGCAACAGAGTGTCCTCTGTCTCAAAAAAAAAAAAAAAAAAAAAAATCTAAAGAATGAGAGAAACAGAGGGAGGCTAAATCTGCAATGGGTGAGATGGTAACTCATATTTGTAGGGCTAGGAGACTATTTGGCCATCTTTGTGGTTGGACAATGTTTATGTTTTTGTCTCTGTCCAGACATGGTGACAGAATGATCTTGTTTTTGTTTCTATCATGGTCACTGAGTGGCCTTGCTCAATGTTGGAGTTGTATGATATCTTTATTTGGACAGAAGAACACCATACGCCCAGCTGTACGTGCCGGGCCAAATCCTAGCAACACCCCAGCCCACTGGCAGTGCCTGGCCAGCTCTCAGCTGTGCAGTATCAATAAGATAAAGATTAGGAGAGTCCAGTGATGGGGATGTGGGGTGCTGCAGTACTCTGGGGAGAGACTATGGTGGCTTGAGTTAGGGTGACAAGGTGATGAGTAGTGATAGAATTTAGGATGCATGGTGGTTATATTCTTCACTCAAACCATCTCAGAGAGACCTTGACACTTCCCCCACCAGGCCCTTCCTGGAACAGTCTTACCCATCCTCTTCTCTGCCCACCCCCCTACCCGTCCATCACCTAAGCCCTCTCCACTGGACATACTCCTTTTCCTCCTTCTTAAATTTACCTCCAGTAAATTTTCCCCAGTCCTCCTGTCCCAAGCCCGGGTTAGCTGTCCCTCCCGTGTGTGTCCAGAGTATCATTGCATTATAACTGTTTGTCCACCTGTATCCCCTACTGGCCTGTATACGGCATCAGCAGAGGAGTGATGTCTTGTTTACTGTGTACTCAGGTCCCATCACGTAATAGATGCTTAATACATGTGAAATTGAGTCAGTGCTCTACTGGTATTTATAGCTTTCTCTAAGTCTGGTTTCCAGGAAGTCATTGTCCACTCCTATCAAGCTGTAATGCTACTCCCAAACTAAGCTGCCTTTTCTTTTGAGCATGCCTGTCAAATATATGATATTCCTGGCACCACTGTGTATATTCAGATTTCCTGAAAATTAAATCTATAAACCACTGAAGTCACAGAAGTGACCATGGCATACTATTCTTAAGTGGCAGAAAGTGCCTGGGCTGTGAAGGGTTTCGATTTGATTTGTTAGTAGAGTTGGGAGATATTTACAAGCATTCTATCTCATATGATTTTTGTAAGCCAAAAATAGCATCTTTTGTTCTGCCATTCATTCATTCGACAACGAAATTTCAAGAGTCAGCACCAGGCGTTGTTCTAAACTGTTCTGGAGCTATAGGAGTGAAACAGAGACAAAAATCTCTGACCCAGTGGGATTCACATCATATCAGACAGGAGTGGCAATAAGGAGATGGAGAAACAAAATATATTATGTTAAATAACAGCACATGTAATGAGAAAAATAAAAACAGGAGGAAAATATAAAATGTTATAGGAGTGGGGAATCTTAAATAGCATCTCCAGGAAAGGCCACGCAGAGAAGGCCATTTAGAGGAAAGGCCCAGAGGAAGAGGAGGTTCTGACCCAACTCAGCAGACGATGTTGGGGGGGAGGCACTGTTGGCCGAGGGCGCTGCCAGTGCCAAGGCCCTGCGGCAGGAGAGCACCTCAGAATGCTCCGTGTAGATCAAGAACTGGCTGGGGCAAGGGACACAGGAGTGGAGACAAAGTGAAGGGCCATTGATGCTCTCTGAAAGGGGGGCTTTTGGAGGGTGTGGGAGACAATTGAATATTTAATATTGCATGCTAAAATGACGTCTGTTGCCTTCTAGGATTAAATATAGGCTACAATCATGTGTCTTTCTATTTCTGATCATTTCTCTACAAAATTTTCTTGGTTAGTAAATGTAACATGATCACTATAAAAGATACAGAAAATATAAACGTGGGACAGTGCCTGTGGCTCAGTGGGCAGGGCGCCAGCCCCATATACCAAGGGTGGTAGGTTCAAACCTGGCCCCGGCCAAACTGCAACAAAAAAATAACCGGGCATTGTGGTGGGCGCCTGTAGACCCAGCTACTTGGGAGGCGGAGGCAAGAGAATTGCCTAAGCCCAGGAGTTGGAGGTTGCTATGAGCTATGATGCCACAGCACTCTACCAAGGGCAATAAAGTGAGACTCTGTCTCTAAAAATATATATATAAACGTGATAAATAGGAAAATCAGAACAAATTGCTCTCTTGCCACTCAGTGATAACCATTGTTATTTTTAGCATATTTCCTATCCATCTATGTCTAAGTGTGGTTTAAAATTTATATAAAGAATATACATGTACAGCCAGCCCTCCATATCTGTGGATTCCACTTCCGAGGATTCAAACTTATGATCAAAAATATCTAGAAAAATAAATACAACATAATATAAAAAATACAAATTTTTAAAACAATGCAATATAAGTATTATTTACATAGCATTTACATTGCGTTAGGTGCTGTAATCAAGAGATTATTTAAAGAATGGAGTTGATGTGCGTGGGTTACATGCCAAGACAGTGCCATTTCACCATTTTTCCATCAGAGACTTGAGCACCTGTTGATTTTGGCATCTGCAAAGGTCCTGGAACCAACCCTCAAGGATACCGAGGGGAGACTATGTTATTTGACACTTTTTCCCTTCATAATTATGAGCATATTTGCAATGTCATTAAAAACTCTTTTGAACCACATTCTCAATGGCTTCAAGGCATTTCATCACGCAAATGAACCACAATTTTCTTACTGTTCATGTCACATCCTATGCAGCAGCTGCTCTACTCACAAAACAGACATTGTGCTAAAGGGTTGCTCCCAACTATTTTGTTTCTAATTCTGGGACCACTCAGAGGTGACTGTGTCATACGAGGGGAGCCCGTGAACTAGAACAGCTGGTGATGGTCCACAGTCACTTCTTCAGTGAAAATGGGCTTCGGTTCAATGGTCATGGGTGGAGGATAATTCTGAAGTTGGATCACACAGAGGTGATCAGTGTTGATTAGAGAATACAGATCTGCAGCAGGCCAGGAGCCCCCTCTTCTTACCTCATTCCCTGCCTTTTGATGCCACATCAGATTTAACAATCCACCAGGAAGGCAGACAGAAGAGCTAGCCCTCCCACTCAGCCTAGGGCCTCTGCTGCGATGCAACAGGCCCGCCCCAGCCTGTCCCCAGGGCCTGCTGGCACCCATCCCAACTCTGACACCTCACTCCCCAGGTCTCCCCTCTTCCTCTCAGCATTGCTGGGCTCCTTCTCAGCCACCAGTCTCAGAAGCCAGCAGGGAGTCTTAAGGCAGTGACTAAATTTCCACTAGGTTGTCACCTCTTATGTCATAATTAACACTGAGCTCCCTAAAAAGTTCCCAAATTCCAAACTTTCCCAACCCAGTGAGACTCGTGCCTCTCACCCAGCCAAGCAGGCTGAGTTAGGGAACATGGGGGCTTCTCTCCTGGCCCATAAGGAGACACAAACCCCAGCCTCCACTTCATTCCACCCCAAAATGAGATTGATCCTCACTGGTGTTATTTTAATGTAAGCTGGGCACAGGTGTGATGCCTTAACCAGTGGTTCTCAACCCTACAATTTGGGGTTTCATGAATAAATCAGCTAGTAAGTCAGCTACTATAACAAGAGCCTCAAGACGTTCCTGTGTACAGAAACTTAAGAAGCTTTACTCCTAGGTCAGCCCTTCTCAGACTTGGGCATGCATTAGAATCACCTGGGGTGCTTGTTATAACATAGGTTGCTTTTTAATTCATCCATAAAAGAGGAATACAATTTTGATATATGCTCTAATACAAGTGGACCTTGGGAACGTTCTGCTTAGTGAAATAAGCCAGACATAGAAAGACAAATATTTTATTATTCCATTTATACGAGGTACCTGTAACGGGCAAACTTGCAGAGACAGAATGTAGACTAGAGGTGACCAGGGGTTGCAGGAGAGACGAGAGAAAGAAGAGGAGTCATTGCTTAACGCATACGGAGATTTTGTTGAGGATAATGAAAATGTTTGGGGCATAGATAATAGTGGTGGTTGAGCAACATCATAGATGTCTTTCATGCCACTGAATGCCCCTTATGAATGGCTAAATAAATATTATCTTTAGAATATTTTACCACAGTAAAATAATAGTTCCTTTTAAACCACAGGTTACCGGGCCTCACCCCCAGCATTTCTGATTTCTGATTTCTGATTCAGTCGGTCTGGACTGGGAGGCCTGAGAATTTGCATTTCTAACCAGATTTTCAGTGTCAAGAAACTGGATACTATTTCTTAATAAAAAGTAAAAAATAAAAATTGATGTCCAGACCCCATGCCAGAGATTCTAATTTGATGGCCCCGGATTGGGGCCTGGGCATGGGGATGCTACACCCCGACCCCCACCCCGACCACCCGCAATTCTGCCGACTCATCCGCTCAGGCTTCCTAAGTGTCAGAGGCATTCGGATTGGCAAGGAGCTGCTGTTTTTGTCCGTCTGTTTGTTTGGCGGGAAGTTGGGGGTTTCGGGGAGGGGAGAGATGTAAACTTAAAAGGCCGGGTGGCGAAGGAGATTTTATTCCAGGAAAAAATCATCCCCCTTTTCTTCTCCTGGAGAATGCCTTCTAGCCATGGCCAGCGTCCTCAAGAGAAAGGTGTGTTCACACCTTCACCAAACGACCAGGTTTGATGGGCAGGTTCAAGCTTTGTTACGGTCCCCATTTTAGGGAGTATGAATTGATTAATTCCTTCCATAGATCTCCGTTTAAACAAAATGCGAACTTCCAGACCCCTTCCTTTCCTAACTTCTGGCAAATCTGTCACAGGTGAACCTAACAGAAGAAAACAGGCCGTGGGGAGCAGGGGCGTGGCTGTGGTGCTTCCTCCTGACCCAAAGCAATCCCTTCAATAGTTTGTGTTTGGTGATTTTCTACCAGTTCTATACAGAGTTCCATAAGATCATAGAGTTGACTGTGGACAGGATAATGCAACTCTCACCTATGAGTCTTTTGTTACAATTTCCTTAGCCTTTCTGCACTTTACTCATTAAGCTATTTATATTCCTTCAGCTACTTGACCCACTGTTCCAGCACCTCCGTGAGCATTCCATGAGCACCCTCTCCAAGGCTGCTAGAATCCCTTCCCTGCTAGTTTCCTCCCTCTACCCGGCACCCCTGCATGACCACCCCCCACACACACTTGACAGCCAGACTCACACCCCCTTCCTGCCACCATCAGGAGTAGGAAGGGCATCATCAAGGCCACCTGCTCCACCCAACTCAATTCTGGGGAACTTCTACATGTTAAAACAATACACTAAAAAGCTCGGTGGTTACCAGGGACTGGGAGGAAGGAGGGATGAATAAGTGGGACACAGAGAATTTTAAGGGCAGGGAAACTAAACTACTCTGTGTGATACTGTAATGGCGGATTCATGTCACTGTGCATTTTCCAAAACCATAGGATGTACAGCAGCAAAAGTGAACCCCAGTGCAAACGTGGTTTGGGGGTAATAATTATGTGTCCATGTGCGTTCATCAATTGTAACAAATGTACTGCTCTGGTGGGGGATATTGATAATGGGGGTAGGCCATGCGTTCATCCGTGAGGACGGGAGAAAGGTATGAAAAATCTCCATACCTTCTTCTCGGTTTTGCTGTGAGCCTAAAACTTCTCGAAACAAAGTCTACGAAAAATTAAAAATAATAATACATTCGAGAGGGGCTCTAGAAAAGAAGACAGATATTCAACAGTGAGCAATAATGACTTTGACATAGCCCAAATTACCTTCACAAAGATACCCAATCATACCTCTTTCTAGTCCTTTGGTGCCTTCTCTTACCCCTTCCCCAAATAAGCTACTTTTCCACTGTGTTCTTATGAAAGGAGGAACATATTTCACCACATTCCCTTAAAACTGCTGGCCTAAAAGGTTGGTCTAGAAGTCAAACTTAAGTTAAGGGCTATCCAAAACATCAGGACAACAGTCGGAAATGTTGTACAAATTAAGGATTTTGTTAACTACTTACTATTCTATGCTACTACAGCCACACAACTAGTTTCCTTTGTTGTAAGTGCCTCAAAAGGCAGAAATGATAAGAAAGGCCCAGAAGAATTTAAGTAATTCAACTGTGGGCGATTCAGTTACTGGCCTTGAAAGGACAAGAAAAATAAGAAATGAGCCACCAATGGCCATTACTGAAGTCTTTCCCTTATGAGAAGATTGAACGAAAATGCAAAGTTGTTAATAAAATAAAGATGACTCAATAGACCTTAAAACTAGACTTCAGGAAACTTTTAAACAATTATCTGTGATAGGCCTGGCAGCTGAAGTAGAAGGAGCCTCATCTTCTCTGTTTGTAAGTAGACTCTCACATCTGAAATAGGAAACTTAGTCAGAAAAATAAATTGGAATGGGAAATTGCCAATTTAAAAGATCTCCAACATGTGGCTTAACATTTTCAAAAAGCCTTAGAAAGTAAACAAGCTAGAAATGAAAACAACTTCTGGCTGTTCCCATTAAACAACTGGTCCCTCAAACAGAAACAAAAACAAAAAGTTGTTCTCTGAGAATCAAGAGCCTGTAATAAGGACACCTGTGTAGATAGACAAGTGCTACAGGCAGGAGAGTCATTGAGAAAACCAGTGTCACATGTTGGTTAAAAAACAGAAAACAGCTGTCCAAAGTCTGTCCAGTGGCGCTACAGCTGAGAACAACATTAGAGCCAAACAATTCTCTGTCCATTATCAAAACTCCCAAGGGGAATGATTTATAAATACATACCACACATGGTCAACAGTTTAGCTTTCTTGTTGATATGGTCACTCTATTGACCATTAATCCCACGATCCTAGAACAACAGATCCCCTGAGTACCTAACCGCTCAAAATAGTAGGAAATTCTAACCATCTTAAGCCCTTTTCCATGTCTAAACCTGTGACTGCTGCCTTGGGACCATTAGCAGAAGAAAATTCCTTTCTTTTCTGTAACACAAATCCTACATGTGTAATAGGAAAGGATCAAGTCTGCAAGAGGAACTGGCAACTAAAATGTACTGCAGATGGATTATTTTTTTCAAGTACCAGAGGTTATAGTGGGTGCGTGTATTAAAATGCCTACTCTAGGTAGGGTTTGAGAAACTGAAGAATTAGCAATGCTCTCAGGATTTCTAAAGGCCTCCTTAATGGATTCTACAAACTTAAACAAATTAGGTGGGGCTGTGCCATTAGAGTTCAGATTGATTCTTCTAAACCTGTTACCTAAACTTCCTCAGCACTCTACTAGAACCAAAGCTAAGGAAGATCTTAAGCCAATTTCAATAGCTTAAGAGAAAAAAGATTAATTCTTCTTTGTACTAGTTTCTGCAATACCTGTTTCACCTGTTTAAAGGCCTAACAATTGCGGATATAAATTTGTCTAAGACCTATAAGCAACTAAAATAGGCTTGTAGCCCATCAGTGACTGACTCAAATGCCCCATTAGTCTCATGACCATCTGAAGCCAAATTTTTTACTGCAATATATTCCAGCTTTAGTATTTCAATGACAAAGACAACCAATACTTGTTTGCCTTCACATTTATCGTACAGAGGTCTGACATTTAGGTTCACAAACTTGCCACTGTGCGCTTATGTTGGCAGCACTGTACAAACACCTCAGTAAGGTTTCATAACCCTGATATATCAGTGTCTCACAGCTGTCCTCATATCAGTGTGCAGCACTGTCCATCTGAGTGGCATTCATATCATTGTTTCATGTTTTTTGGTGCCATCTGACAATAGCTCTGATGGTCATTCCAGAAAAGGAGTTACAAAATTGCTTTGAAGGGCAGACTAGGGACTGGCATCAGTGCATAGCTTCTCAAGGGGAGTACTTTGAAAGTGATTATAGTGATATTGAGCAATGAAGTAGATAGCATTTTTTCTAGGATAAGTTCATGAACTAATTGTCAGACCTCATGAGCCATGAAATCATAAAAATTCTAGAAGGAAATGTAGGAAAAACTCTTTTTGACATGGGCCAATGCAAAGAATTTATGACTAAGATCCCAACGGTAAAAATGAACAAATGAAGTCTGATTAAATTAAAAGGCTTCTGCAAATAACCTACAGAATGGGAGAAAATATTCACATCCAATGAAAGACTGATATCCAGATTCTACAAAGAACTCAAACAAGAAAAAGAAATCAAACAACCCCATCAAAATGTGAGCAAAAGATATGAACAGAAATTTTTCAAAACAAGATCGATGGCCAACAAACATATGAAAAAGGTATTCAACATCACTAATTATCAGGGAAATGAAAATTAAAACCACAACGAGATACCACCTTGCTCCTATCCAAATAGCCATTACTAAAGAGTCAAAAAAACTCAAAAGCTTATGTGGGCACAGAGAGAAAGGTGTGCTTATGCACTGTTGGTGGGACTGCAAATTAGTACCACCTCTATGGAAAACAGTTTGGAGGTTCCTCAAAGAAATAAATTTGGACCTACCACTCAAACCAGCAAACTCACTGCTGTGTATCTACCCAAAAGAAATGAAGTCATTTTATCAAAAAGATACCTGCACTCAAATGTTTTCATCACAGCACAATCCACAATTGCAAAGATGTGCAATCAACCTAAGTGCCCTTCAATTCATGAGTGGATTAACAAAATGTGGTATATTTACACCACGGAGTACATACTCAGCCAAAAAAAAGCAAATGAAATAAGGTCACTTGCACAGCATGGAGGGAACTGGCGATCATTATCCTAAGTGAAGCAACTTCAGGAATAAAAAAACAAATACCATATGTCCTCACTAAGTGGGAGGTGATAGGTGGGCACACATGAGCACAAAGGGATATAAAGGACATGAGAAACCAAGAAGGGGGAGGGTTCAAGGGTGGGTGTGGAATTAAAAACTTACCTGTTAGGTAAGTGTTCTGGTGACTGTCAAACCAAAACTCTGACTTAAGCATTATACAGGGTGTTCATGTAACAAAAACACTTGTACCCCCTTAATATTTTCAAAAATAAAATAAATACTTATCTATGAGTCTTATCTACTTACTATTACTCTTTACCCAGGCAGTGTCTACTCACTGGCCTTGGGGTGAGCAGTCAGAGATCAAATGCAAAGAGAAAGAAAGTTGTGTTTTTGGAGGAGATTACAAGGCCAATCTTGGCAGGAAAAAAAAAGCAAGCTTGGGAGAAGACTCTTGTTGCAAGTTCTCTGTTCCTACCTCCATTGTAGGGGCACCCTGGAGAGGGAGGTGTAGCCAGGGCCACAGGCAGGCTGGGAGGAGAGTGAGACAGCTGGGCTTGGCAGAGAATCCCTGAGATGGGAGCTGCTCACATGGGTCCAGGAAAGCAGAGGGGCCCGTGCTTTTACCCACAGGCCTGGAGGGGACAACAACAAGAAAACAGAAATGTCCCAAGGCCTAAAACAGAGCCAGTGAGCCTACAGCCTCACAGGAGCTCAGTATAAAGAAGCTGAGATGGCCACAGGCAGAAGTGGCTGACAGAAGGTCCCAGCCCCAAGAAAACATCACGGCTGGCACCCAGGGGAACCAGCACTCAAGACCTCAAGATCTAAGCCGTCACTAGGGATTACCCGCTCACTGACATTTTCAGTTTTAGAATATAGGATGTCAAGTTTTACTTATCATGCAGGCCAAGTTGCCACTTTTCATACTTCCCTTTTGAAACATTTTTACATACACGCTATCTTGATTGGAAGAAATAACTAAGGAGTTGGCTACAGCATCTGTTGCAATTCTCCTTTTAATAGATACTAAGTGTCTTGACCAGAGTCACACATTTGGCTGGAAGGCAAAGACCACAGCTGGTGTGGCCGCTCTCCAACGTGGAGGGCCTCTGTCTGAGGGAATGTGAAGAGGATTTTGAATGAAACAGAAAAAAAATCCATTGCAGTTTTAAAATCTTGAGCTTTGTTTAAACGCCAGCTGCTCAGCTCCAGATAATACCAGAACACCACGAGAGGGACCCTGTAGGATCTACATGCCTGCCACTTTCCAATGACATTTTCCTGGTCTTTGGACCTGGAAACAACCAAAAATAATTTGGTGAATGTGCTGAAACTGAGCCCACACTATTGTAAAGGAAACAAGACTTGATGCTGGGTATAGGTTAATGATACTAGAAGATTCTGGTCCCATGTACTATATTCCTAACATTTTTTCCAAAATCATTCGTCTCACAACATAAACCATCTTGTTTCTTGGGCATGCTGTCAGGACGGGAAACTGAAGACCTAAATTTTCCTCTAAAAAAAACAAAAAATTACAAAATCCGCATCAATGAAATACATTTTTAAAGAACCAAAATAAATAAGAGATAATAATAGCTAACAAATTTGAGTCCTCAGTACAGAACAAGCCCAGTTCTGTGCACAGAATTGCCCGTAAAGTCACCACACAGAGGGAAAATGGGAAATTGTAAAGTATCTTTATTTACAAAATACTCATGACACAATTTTACAAAGAGATGGCCAACATGTAGAGAATATTTTGTAAATACATTATAAAAGTTTGTAATGATATTTGCAAATAAAGGTGCATTTAGCTAGTTTCTCATTTTCCCCATGTATGGGGCAACTCCTGGGACACCCTGTATGTTACATCTGTTAACAATAGCCCAATAAGCAAGATATTCTTTTATCTCCATTTTACAAATGAGGAAACTGAGGTAAAGAAAAGCTAAGGAGCTTGCCTGAGGTCACACTTAGAGGCTAAATAAAGACCCCATCCCAGCAACGGGTCTCCAGAGTCTGGGCACTCATTGCCTTTCACACCTCAGAAAATTAGATCTAACAACAACTTCACTTCCTAAGCGAATTCACAGGTTAAATGTAACAGGTAACAGTGATGACTACATTATAGACCTTAATAGATCAGATTGAAATTCATCTACAATAGTCAACTCGATACATGATGTAATTTTAAAAGAGGGATGATAGTCCTGTCAAATCACATTTTCTAACAAGTCACCGAACAGCAATTGTCAAACTCCTACACTAACCCGATTAAAAACAAAACCCAACTGGTGGTGGTTTAGAAAAGACACCTAAAAATGGCCCTACGGACTGAATGTTTGTGTCTCCCCCAGATCCGTACACTGAAACTTAATCCCCAGTGTGGTGATATTAGGAGGAAGGGGGCCTTTGGGAGGCAACTAGGTTGGAAAGGTAGAGCCCTGATGAATGAGACCAGCGCGCTTATAATAGGGACCCAGCGAGCTCACACACTTCTCCTGCTCCCTGGACCCAAGGAGAAGTGGGCAGTCTGCAGCTCAGAAGAGGACCCTCACCCGGACCCAAGCACGTGGCGTCCTGAGCTCAGTCAGACTTTCAGCCTCAAAAACTGTGAGAAACAAATGTCTGTTGTTTATGAGCTCCCAGTCTATGGTATTTGTTATAGTGGCCAAGCTGACTAAGACAAATGGATTCAATTTTTCATGAGTTCTTTGTTTCTGGTAAACCAGGAGTAATTTGATAATGTGGTGCTGACTGCTGGGATTTTTCAGCCAGGCCACCTCCAGTTCCTGGAAATGTCTGACTCTGGCCATGTGTTCTGGGGAGGACTTTGCTTGCTTGAGAGCCAGTCCTCCCTCCTCTCTCAATGACACAGAGAGGCCACCAGGGTTCTTCTGCGAAACCCAAATGACATAACTGAGCTCATCAGCCCTCAAGGAGCCACCCTTTCCCCAGATTGTGCAGAACCCGGGTGCTGTCTCCCATGACTCCTCAGGACACTTTCCTTCCCATCCACTGGAAAGAGGGTCTCTGGGGTCCCTCCCCAGCCTTGGTTCGGCCCCAGAGACCTTACCTCGGACCTCTCCCTCCATTTCTGCCGGGTTCTCTTCTTCCAGTCTGTACCTATCCAAAACTTGCCAGGCACCTCAAGAGAATAAGAAAGAGCCATCAAAGGTCATTTTACATTTTTCAGCTGAGCACTAATTTCCCAAAAGAAAATCTCAACTTTATGGCCCTATCGTTGCAGAAACTCCCAACAAGGTACCTGGCAGCTGCTACCCAGTCTCTGGGACTCAGGGGACCTCATGGCCCAAGTGGCTGCAGGGCCACACCCTGCCTCCTTTCCACTCCATCCTGCGCGAGCCACCCTGTGGCAGACTGTGGCAGAAATGAGCCCGAAGCCTCCCTGCAAGCTGCTATGCTCCTGAATGGACCCTCCCTCAGGAGAGGGAGGCAACCCTGACTCCTGGTCTGCACTTGTGGGTTCAGAAAAAGTACAGTAGGCCTCTCATATCCAGGGCTGGCAGCATTACCCAGCACTATCCACCTAGGGGTCATTTCCATAAAAGAAATGTCCCTCAAGCTAACAAATGCCCCATTCTTCCTTGATATTGGGTCTCCTGTGGGAGACAACAACCCAGATTTCCACCTCTTTCCCACCCACCCTGCTCACTCACCTTCATCTCACACCCCTCACCATCCACCATCGCCAACCAGAACAACAGTCCTTGGTGTCAACTAAATCCCTGGGCTATTCCCACATTTCTCCCCATGTTTACTACATGCATCTTCCTGCAGAGGTCTTTGCTTCTTCAGTGTCTTGCGCTCTGCCCCTGCTCAGAGAACAGAATGTCGTGCCAAAGACTTTCTCTTAATAGAGAAAGAGTTCACTCTTGAAGAGCCCAGATCCCCCAGACCCTCAGCCACGGGACACAGCCGTCTCACCTGTGCAGTAGACACCTCGCTTCAATTCTCATTTCTCCCCGTGGAGGGCCAGGCTCTCCTGCCGGTTGCTGGAGACAAGGGGGCTGTAGTACTAAACTGGGTGACTTTCCCATTCTCCTACAGAGATCAGAGCCATCACCCTCCGTGATCCCAACTGTTCCTCCTCAATGCCTCTTCTTGCTCCCAAGACTAACTTCATCTCAGAGGTCTGAGGAATTCATTTTCCAAGCCAGAGGCCAAGTTCAGCAAGTTCTTGTCAGCCACCAGCTCCGGACACAGGGGTGGGACCCAAGGCCTGGGCAGCTGTAGGAAATGAAGTGACTTGGAAAGACATGGCTTGAGGAAGGAGATGCAGCCTTCTCCCTGGGTCTCGGCTCCCCCGGGGCTTGGGTTGCCCTTTCCAAATGAATGTCTCATGCAGTAAGTCCGCCTGTGTCTTCCCCTCTGGCCCTGACCTTGACAGGAGCCCTTCTGGTGTGCCTGCTGTCCCACCTGCTGCCTCATGCTTGAGCTCCATGTCAGAAAAATCAGTATCTCTTCAGAAGACGCCAGCAGCTGACACCCCCTTTTTTTCACAGGAGGCCAAGCAGGGTATCCAGACAGAGAAAAACCACAGCAGCTGCCCAGGCAGAAAATGCCACTGTCTCAGCAAATGTCACTGTCACTCATAAATCAGCCATTTGGGACTCACTCCTCAGCTCCCCCTTCATATATGTCCCAAGGAAGAAATTCCAGGATTTCAGACTCTGGGGCCTTTGGCCACTGAACTCGGCGCCATCACTCCATCCTGCACCTGCACCCCAGGGCACCTGGCTGCTGAGTCAAAGCAATAAGCTTCTTATGGGTGGGTCACACCCATTCTCTGTCCCTGTGCAACAGCCAATGTCCCTTCAGTCTGGCTGTGGGTGGGGGTGCCCACCAGACACAGTCCTCAACAGCGTCCTCTGGATCAGTTGGGAAACCATGAAGCACAGGTACAAAAAGAAGTGAAGGGAGAAGAAGCCACCAGCCTCAAACTGAGTCTTGCTTAGGGCTCCAGGAGTAGATGGTCCAGGGTCACAGAGGGCTGTCCTTGCTATGGCGGTAAGCAGTTGGAATTCACATAAACTCTCTGAGCCTGAGTTTCCTTCAGTATAGAATGAGGATGTCTCTGAGTGCTCCTCTGGGGTAGACAAAATAATGCCCCCACCAAAAATGGCCCCGTCCTTTTCCACAGAACCTGTGAATATATTGTGTTACGTGGTGAGGCGGAATTCAAAGTTGCAGATGCAATTTAGGTTGCTAATAGATTAACATTGAGATGCAGAGATTATCCTGGGGGATCCAGGTGAGCCTGTGGTAACCATGAGAGCCCTTATAAGTGAGAGAAGGAGGCAGGACAAGTAGAGTCAGTGACAAGTTTGAAGATGATGGCTTTGAAGATGGAGGGAGAGGCCACGAGCCAACAGATGCAGGGGATCTCTGGCAATGGGAAAGGCCAGAAAATGGTTCTGCCCTAGACCCTCGTGGAGGAACACAGCCTTGCCAATGCTTTGATTTTAGCCCAGTGAAAGGCAGTCTGAACTTCTGACCTCCAGGACTGTAAGATAATAAATTTGTGTTGTTTTAACCCATTTATTTTGTGGCGATTTGCTGCCGCAGCCACAGGGAGCTGAGTCTCCCTCCACCCATACCACAACTTCCAAGGGGCTTCACTCATCGCACCAGAGCTGCTCCTCAGCCTCTGAGGCGGCCTGGTGCTCCAGAACCAGAACCACGACCCAGTCACAGTCCCAGGGCTGGTGCCGCCTCCTTTCAAATACTTGTGTGCTCTAAAGAAAAACTGGAGTATAATGTCCTATCTTTACAGAAGGCCTGGCCATTTTTAAATTACTGTTATTCAGAAACAAAACACTTTTCAGCGTATTCTTCTGTGCCAGGGACTGAGCTGGTCCCTGAGGGTGCAAAGACAAACCGACGCCATCCTTTCCCTCAAGGAATTCACTGTCTAGTTGGGAAAAGAAACACAGAAGCAACTTCCTAGAATCCTTGATGTTTCAGAAGTTAGACCGGAGTTGGAAGTTAGACCAGCCTCTCTCTGTGGAGGCAGCAAATGACAAGACGAGTGGTGCTGGCTGGCCACCTCTGCTCCAGACCTCAGGACGTCAGGCATCGAAGTAAGGTTTGCTGTGGCAACTGCTGTGCGTGTGTGTGTATGAATAATGCTAAACCACTGAAAGATCTTTTCTTGGTTTGCTTTCCTTGAAATGCTCTTTGTACTTTTCCTTTGTCAGAGATGGAGGGATTAGTAATTGGACGCACTGGAGAAAATCGCTGCTTAAGAGCAGAATCAGGAACCATACATCTTTTGCCTGGGATCCCCTCTTCTTTTCCTGATTCTCAAAATGACGTTTCAATTTCTTGTATAGCATCTCCATGCAGATGGATAGGGCAAACTCAAGCGTGAATTGTTCCTTCGTTTTGGGAGAGGGGTGCAAGAGAGAACCTGCATAGAATTATCATTGGGACCTGAAAACAAATAATGTTGCACAGAAAGCTTACTGATAAACGGAATTTTCCCCCCTCCCAAGGCAAACAGGCATACTTTTTGGATGAAATGTCTAAAACTATAATCTTCTAATGGCATTGAAGGTTGCCTGTTTTCCCAATGTGACAGGCATTTTTGAACCTTGCCAGGTAAACCTAGCCATGCAGAGCAAGCTACAGCTGCAAGCTGTTCATAAACAGTTTTAGAGGTAGACGCAGGCAGTCCTCCCCAGGTCCCTCCTTTAGCCTGAATTTCCAAACCCACTACATGAAGAATATTGCCAAGACCCCACAAGAAAAGGCCCTGGAGGCTTCAAGGATCAGACACTAAAAATTAGTCCTGGTGCCTGAAACCCAGAATGTGACTCATCAGTTGGGCTCAGCCCAAAGTCCACACCTTGAACTTCACTTCATCTGCTTGGAATTCTTGCCTTGATTCTTTACAGCCCTTCTCTTCTTTCTGGGTGGACTTATTGATCCCAGCAGGCAATGCCTACAGAGCTTTCATGTGGCTGAGGCATAGCCAAGAAAAAAGCACAAAGTACTCAAGGCAAGAAATTTTAGAGGAAATCGGCTTGCAGGTGAACTGAGTTACTCGTGTGTCCCCATAAAGGCACAATGTTTGGGGAGAGCATTTGAATAACCAGTTGCCCATGTCAATTATTACCACTTAGGAAGAACTGGCAAGACACTAATAACATTCATGGGAATAAAAGCATCCCTGTTACTTTCAAGTTTTCATAGCATCTGTGAAAGCTAATAATGAAAGGTGTTGATACCTGTCCTGTTTGTTGGACTATATATCTCCTCTTTCCCTTCCAAGTCTCTATCCCTGACCAACGACGTTGTTCACCAATTATTCCCTAGAGGGACAAGGCAGCAGTTCCCTGCTCCCCTGCTTTTCCCACTGAGCCCAGCACCTGGAGGCATACTACCTCAAGGATATGCTTCTCCTGCAGCGATTCTGCCCATCCACTGTCCCTTGGAAGGACCACTGCCTTTGACTCTCAGAGCAGCAAAGATTCTCTCCTTTCCCCTTCACCCCAATAGGCATGACTCTACAGGGCTCTTCATCTGCTTTAGACATCAAGGGGTAGTAGGAGTGGCAGAATTCCATTAGTAATGCACCCAAACACGACAGTCCTAATCATGCCAGGTCCAGATCAACCCCTGAGCATGCTCACACCAGCAGCAACATACAAACTCACTAGCTATGAACCCGTGTAATTCAAAACCATTGTCAAATCCAAGGATCCAAAGAAGTAAAGCACAGAGGCTCGCCCTTGGGTAAAACGTAACCTCTAGCAGAGGCTGGCATCATTTCAGACTGAGAAATGGTGTGCCGTAGCATGGGTGGAGTCAGCCTGTGGGCGGATGAGCCCTTTCACCTGGCTGTGAACACCCTCGTGGGCGAGGAAAGATATGTGTGTTCTTCGAGAAGGTGAGCATCTAAACAACAGAGAAGAGGCAGGAAACGAGAGTGCTCGCAGCATGTGCAACAATGCAGAAGAACTTTCCCATGGCATGGGAGGGGGTGTGTGGGAGACAGGAAAAATTGGGATGTACAAAAGATCTTTGGGACCTGACTGTGGGGAGACTTCTAAAGCTCATCTAAAGAGATAGGACTTTACTCTGTCAGCCGTGGAGAGTCACTGAAGGGTTTGGAGGAACGAGTCAGGTGTCCCTGCTGAGCGAGGTTTAAGACAAATGACTCCAACAGGGTCATGGAAAGGAGAGGTGGATAGAAGGGTCTAAAGGTGGAGAGACTGTGGTGGGCCGAATGGTGACCCCCAAAGTGTCGTGTCCACCCAGAACCTCAGAATGTAACCTTATCTGGAAGCCAAGATACACTAGGTAAGAGGAGGTCATCCTAGAGTAGGGTGGGCTCTAAATCCAATGGCTGGTGTCCTTATCAGAAAAGGAGAGGACACATAAAGACACATGAATGGAGACAAGAGCACCACCTGACAACAGAGGCAGAGACGGTCACCAGGCATTTACAAGCCCACAAGGCCCAAGGTCACTGGAAGCCACCAAAAGTTAGGAGAAAGGCATGGAAGGGATTCTCCCTCTGGACCTCCAGAAGGAGCTAACCCTGCTGCCATCTTGGTTTCCAACTTCTGGCCTCCAGAACTGTGAGAGAATAAATTTCTGCTATTTTAAGCCACCCAGTTTGGATAATTTGTTACAGAGGCCCTCAGAAACTAGTAGAGAGAGCAGGAAAAATGTATTAAAAAGTCCAGTAGGAGTACAGGCTATGGAAACAATGCCTGAGACAAAAATTAGGGAAAAAAACAATACGGGGAAAGAATAATTAATAACTGGGGACAAGCACACCGTAGGAGCCATCTGTGACTCCAAATTCACAGAGGATGGGGAGCTCCTTTCCACTCTGGGGCCAACTTTCTAAGATATGGATTTCAAGGAAGCTTGAAGGTGCTCCTGGGGCACACAGGCTGCAATCAGGGTTCCCAAACTTGGAATCAAACTACACGCAATGCAGAGATGACTGACAACCCTAACCCAAAGACAAGTAACTACTTGCTGAAAACCAAATTATCTCATTTCTTTCTCTTTTCTGCTCCACATTCTTTAGGGAAGAGTATCTCTCTCTCATTTAGTAGAAATGGTAATTATCACCCAGTACATTATTTAGCAGCATTATGTTTTCTTTTAATATTTCAGGAATACTTTTCTCTGTTCTGAATACTACTCTTCAAAATATCCTCCAGTGTCCAACCTGTGGCCTGCAGGCCACATGCGGATTACGTGACAACTTTTTTGCTTATCTGCAATGTGAGATACCATGAAAAGTACACACAGACCTTTTCTTTCTTTTTTTTTTTTTTTTTTTTTTTTTATAACTCATCAGCTTTTGTCAGTGTCTGTGTATTTACTGTGTGGCCCAAGACAACTCTTCTTCCAATGTGTGGCAGAAAAGAGAAAAGGTTGGACACACTGCAACTTTTACCTACCTATCTTTCTAATAGCTGAGATTCAAGTAACTTGAAATACAACGTGTAAAAAAGCATTCCATGAAAAGTTCCATATTAGTAAAAAGTTCCCAGTGTCCACATCAATCAAAAAAAGCCAAAAAGAAGGAGTTAGTTTCCCACGAGGCCGGTACAATGGAAGCAGGAGGTTTTGACTGAAACCCAAAGGGAAGGTGAAAGTGGAGGGGAACTCCTGCCCTTCCTCATCTCCAGGTTGGCCTTTCAGTGCTGATTTTTCCAGATCTGGGGTTTATGAATAAGAGAACATGAACTTCGTTGGCTTCTCTCCCCTCCCCTCTCAGCTAGCACAAAAGCTGACCTTGCACAACCAGCAGTCATGCCGCCCTGTGTCAGGGAGCACAAGGACACACTCACTCTGTGACCAGCTCCATAAGCAAGAAAACGTATTTTACACTTCCCACCTCCCAGTTAACACCATAAATCCTTTCTTCTTTGGCAATCATTGTTGTCTCCATAATTGGCTTTCTGTACCACCAACAACAGACAGAAGCCCCCGTGAGGGTGCCGTTATAACTCCTGTCCCAGAGCCTGGGGGTGGGGGGACAAGTCTAAAGAGAGGTGGACATTGATCACCTCAGAGTACTCACCACCACTAGCACCTCCTCCAGAACCCCTCCCAGTGTGCCAGGAAGCTATCAGAAAAAGAACCTGCAGGATGATCTCTTCAAGGGGTAAAAATTAAACAAAAATCCTGCCTTGTGGCTTATGTGCCAATTGTCCCTGGACCTTGCCTGGACCAGATGGGTTCTGGATGTTCTGTGGCCCTGTGCTTCTCATAGCCAGAGGCTCTCCCCTGCTTCCACCTAGGGGTGTCTGAAAGGGAAAGGTTGTCCCTGGGCAGAAGGTTTTAATTTAACCAAGTCCCATTTATTTATTGTTGTTACTGTGATCACTATTGAGGTCTTCTTTATAAAGCCTTTCTCTCAGCCAATATCTAGAAGAGGTTTTTCCCACATCTCCCTCTAGAATTCTTATGGTTTCATGCTTTACAATTAAGTCTCTTATCCCTCTTGAATCATTCTCGTGACTGATGAGAGATGGATTCTGGTTTGCTCTTCTGCATGTGGCTATCCAATTCTCCCAGCACCATTTATTGAATAGGGCTTCTTTTCCCCAGTGTATATTGTTGTCTGCTTTGTCAGAGATCAGTCGGCTGTGTGTGGACAGTTTTATATCTAGGTTCACTGTTCTGTTCAATTGGTCTATGCCAAAACCATGCTGTTCGGGTTACTCTAGTCTTGTATCATACAGGCAGTCCTCGAGTTACAAACATCTAACTGTCATGTAACGTACACTTACAAATGGAGCTATTACAGATGATAGGTAAATGTACCTGTTCCAACTTACATACAAGTTCGACTTAAGGACAAACCTACAGAATCTATCTGTTCATAACCTCAGGACTGCCTGTACTTTGGAATCTAGTAATGTGATGCTTCCTGATTGGTCCTTTTGCTTAAGGTTGTTTTGCCTAGTCAGACTCTTTTCTGGTTCCAAAACAAAGTGCAGAATTGTTTTTTCTAATTATGAAATATGACTTTGGTATTTTGATGGGATTGCGTTGAATCTGTAAATCACTTTGGGTAGTAGGAAGGCCGCTAAGAAAAGTTTGAGACAGACTGCATCTGGATCCATTGTGTAACTTCTAAGAAATAGTCAACAGGGGCGTCCACTCTGAGTCGCCTGTGCACGTTGCAACTCACTCAGCCTCTCGGCGCTGCTGGGAGGGCTTCATTTGTTTCCATTCTCGCAGAACGCAGCATCAGCTATGGAGCTGGGGAGAGAGCACTTTCGCATGATGATTTTCTATGATTTAAAAAGTGGGTTGAACAAGTCTCAAAGCCTTGGGCATTTGCAGTGGGCTTTCATGAGCTTTCCCCCTTTCCCTGCAACAAGTTTTTGGAAGTTCCAAGAATTTAGAAGATGCTGAACTTCACTGAAAGATGATAGGCGGGTGTCTAGTGACCACAGTGACTAAGGAAAACTTCACTCACCACTGTAGAAAAAATGGTTGGAGAAAATAATTGAGTGACATTAAGGGACATTGAAGTGGCACTACAGATTGGATCATCAGCAGTGCCCAAATACTGCATGATTATCTTCTAGCCAGGAAAGTTTCATCCTAGTGGATGCCTGACACTTTGACAGATGAGCAAAAGCTCATCCATGTTGAATGGCGTGAGAAATGCTGGTCAGATTCCACAGAGGCAAGTCTGGACATGTTTCTGACATTGTGACTGGTGAGGAAACCTGGATTTATCAGTTTGGTCCAGAGAATAAGTGACAGTCAACGGTGTGCATTTTTACTGATACAGCAACAAAATTGAAGCCACTGTGAAATATGGCCAAGAAAATGGTAGCAACTTTCTTCTCCAAAAGCACTCGTGTTGCAACTATTCCTCCAGAGGAACAAAGGACTGTCACTGCTCAGTGGTACACAACAGTATACCAACCAAAAGTTTAAGGGAAGCTTCGAGAATGGGCAAGGACAGGCCTGCCGGGGACCACCTTGCACCATGACAATGTGTCTGCCCACACGGCCAACATCACCATTCAGTTCCTGGAGTCCACAGGGGTTTAAACTTATGACTAATTCACTCTACAGTCCTGACCTGGCCCCATGTGATTATTTCCTGTTCTGTGCAGTAAAAAAATATCTCATGTATGGAAAAAGGCTCTCCAGTCCTGAAGAAGCTGTTCACCCAATGAAAGCAAGCTTATATAGCACTTGAAGAAACTGAGTGGAAAGACTTTTCAAAAATGGTTTTACAAGAATGCAAAAGTGCATAGAATGTCATGATATTTTCAGAAAAGACAGTAATCACAATGATTTTATGTTTCTTAATTTTTGTGTATCCCAAAACTTTGATAGAGTTCTTCAAATGAACATTTTAACAATGCTTATTCTACCAATCTATGAGCACGGCGTGTTTTTCCATTTGTATTATCTGCCATTTCTTTCCCTGGTGATTCAGAGTGCTCTTTGTAGAGATTTTTCGCCTGGCTGCTGAAGTATATTCCTAGGAACTTCATTTTCTTTGTAGCTATTGTGAATGGTATTGAGTCTTTGATTTGACTCTCGGTGTGACTGTTGGTATATAGAAATGTCGCTGATTTGTGTATGTTGGTGTACAGGAATGGTACTGATTTATGTACATTGATTTTGTAAACTGAGACTGTGCTGAATTTATTTATCAATTCCAGCAGTCTCTTGCTGGATTTGGGGGATAGGGTTCTAGATAAGATCACATCATCAGTAAAAAGCAAAAGTTTGACCTCCACTTTCCCAACAAGATACACTTGTTTCTTTCTTTCTCTCGCCTGACTGCTCTGGCTAGAACTTCCAGTACTATGTTGAATTGAAGTGCTGGCAGTAGGCATCTTTGCCGATCACTATGATGTTGGCTGTGAATTTTTCATATATGGTTTTTATAATTTTGAAATATGCTGGAGTTTGGGCTCACTGGGAATGCAGCTACCTTGAGCCTGGCTCAGATTATCTTCCAGGGCTCCCAAGTTAAGCTGCCCTCCCCGGTCTCTTACTTTCCCCCAAGATGCCACTTGCATCTCCTAAAATGCAGCTCACAGGAGGGTTAGATGCAACGCATGTACCTTTCACCCAGAGGAAATGAGTGAGTTTTAACAACGTGGTAGAAAGCTAGGCAGGGACAGGAGTATCAAGTGAAACAGATTTTCTTGAAAGTAAAATCTGATGTTGAAAGTTTTGTTTGTTTGTTAGTTTGTTTTTTGATAGATAAGAATTGTTATCGAAGCTTTATTTCTTATATGAGAATTTGGAGATAATATAAATCTTTATCATTGGGGCTAATCATTAGCCCGATTAGTAGAATAAGGCAATGGCTAAGAGTAGAATTTCTTGACTAAATCTCCACTCTAGAACTTCTTGTGTTTTTAATGCATCCTACCTTCTGACCCAGAAATTCTACTTCTAAAAATTTATTCTAACAAAATAAAGTATGTTTGCAAAGATTTAGCAAGAAGGATATTCATCATATCTTACATATAATAACAAAATAAAACTAAGCAGCATCTCAATATTCGATTGGAAAAGTTATATCAATTTTGCAACATTCATGCAATGCAACATTATCTTACCACCAAATCTGTTGTTTGTAAAGTAACATCAGTTGCCTCTAGGGACAGCAACCCAGGGGCTCAGAGGCAGGGAAAAAAGGGCAACTTGTCACCAAATGTTCTTTTAGACATGTTTGCATTTCAACCCCTTTGAATCTCAGCTATTAGAAAGACAGGTAGGAAAAAGTTTAGTGGACATTTTGGATAAAGAGTGTTCGGGACAGAGAAAAGAATTCAAGAAATACTAAGTTAAAAAGACATGTTGCACAATAATTTACTAGGTGATGCCATTTCTACTAAAAAACAAAACCAAAAGTCTGGAAGGAAATTACCCCAAGTTTTAATGGGTATGTTTCTAATGGATGGAATTTTATTTTTTCCTACTTATATGTATTTTGCTAACTTTTATGCAATATCTGGAAACATGGAATAATAAACATTCCATTAAATTCTTTTAAAATGCTCTAAGCACCAATCTTGCCCTTTGCACTTTTCTCTCCTTCCTATTTTGAATGAACTTCTTTACAAGGAATAGAGGCTGTCTTCCACTTCCTCACCTCCCACCCTACCCAACTATACCCCAAAACACTACCTCCTCCATCTGCTAACTTCTGTCTTCCACGCCACACCTCCTTCCCCTCTCCTCCAAAATAGATCAGGCAAATGACCCACCACACCTCCACACTCCAAGCTCCCTCCATTGCCAAATCCACCTATGTTTTCAGCCCTCCCTCCTCTGGCCTCTGTGCTGTATTTGTGTTTGGTGGATTTAGCAGACATTAATTTAGCACCTAACATGCATCAGACATAGCTTTAAGCATCTTAAGGAGACAGCAGCTCTTGATGCTGGTCAATGCCAGTTCATAGGCTGGGGAAGGAGAGGAAAGTAGGGGTGACACCCCCTCCCCAGCATACGGAAGCATTTGCTCCTGATTCCCCATCAAGCTCCCACCACCACCTCTTCTGCCTCGGCTGTGTTCTCTCTCCTGCTCCTCACACATATGCCCTCACCCTCGCTGCCTGTGTCCTTGACTCTGATTTTGAGAGCCCATGAATACAACAGGCACCGTCACTTCCACCTCCCCTGACCCCACAGACACTACACATCACTATCACCCCCACCTCCCAACTCTGTTTCTTAGTTGCTGGCAGCTACCCAGGGCTATGTGGCACCTGAAGCCCACTCCCTCCTCCACTCCAGCCCTCCTGCCCCTCCTCCTCCACCCTCACTGAGGCTCTTCATCTCTGGCCTGGTCCATTGAAGTGGCCTCCTCTCCAGGACCAATTCGGGGCCTTGCTTAGGTCACTCATCTCCGGACTGCAGCCAGCAGGCTCCACCATAAATGCCCATAATACCCTTTAGTTGCACTGCTGCTCACCAGAGTCTATAAGATTATATCCAGAGTGCAATAAGCCCATCAGTCCCGCTGCAAACTCAGCCTCTACTCGTTTCCTTGATGAGCAGTACCCCCAGTGCCCCAACTAGGTCAAGCCTCCGTGCCTTCCCCAAGCTGGGCTCCCTGCCCACATGCCAAGGCCACCTCTGGATTCCCTCAGGATCCACTCCTGGCCTGGCTAAAAATCCTTTCTTCATCAGGGTTCAGCTCAGGTTGTCCTTTCTCCAGAACCTTCTTAAGAGCAGAGTTCCTGGCTCAGTGGCCTTCCTCTGAGATCCTATCACAACCAGAGCAGAGCTCTCACTTCATCATATTGAAGCTACTAAGATACTTATGTTTTTCTTCCAAATGAACTATCAGTCCCACTAGGACAACCATTCTGAATAATTAGTCCCTAGAGCTCCAGCTCTCAACACAATGCCTGGCCAATGTCCCAAGAAAGTCAGCCTGGTGGGCAGTGCTATCTCCTAGGTCCGAGGCTTGGGGACCTTACTGGAGGCCACCTGTAGGTTCTGCTGACCATGTGGCAACGGAGCTGCCCAGGACTGCTCCAGTGTGTCCCTTGCCTGTGATTCAGCCAACCCCTGAGAGGACACAGGTCAGGCTCTGCTCCTTCTTCATAGATATGGAGTTGGTCTGCAAGGCCTTGGACCAGAAGAAGAGTGAGGCCCTTGGCCCTCTGGCAGATCCCTCCCAAGGTACCCAAACCTAACATGGGGGCCTGCAGAGCAGAGCACCAGCAGGGGTCCGTATCCTACACCTCAGTGATAAGGGCCTTAAACCACAGGCTTTTAATCTTACCTCCACATGAGGTTCTACCTAGCCATTGTTTTTTAAAAGCAGAGCTTCTTCCCATCTCTACCATGCCCACTTGGGTGCTGACAAGAGAATAGGTGGTGACACTGGGGAACCTGGAGGTGTCACAGGTGGGGACAGCCTCTTCTCTAGCCACCCCTTCAGCCCCACCATCACCCCCTGACAATCACCAGGGCAACAGAGCCCAGCATCCCTGGGAGGCCGAGCTCCCTAGGAGGGGTGACACAGACACCTCACTCCCCATAGAGCCCTGCCCCAACTCTGTAGGCTGCCTGCACTTGGCCACCTGCCTGGAAGGACACAAGAACCATGGCAAAGAATGGGTGAGACCAGGGAGGAGGAGAAGGGCCATAGGAGGGCCAAATTCCCCCCAGCACACCCTGCCCCCAGAACTGGGCCTGCCTAGGCTCCCCTATCAAGTTTTTCTTCACCTAAGACAGAGGTCCTGGGAAATGAGAAAGTGGTGACTGGAGGGTCTACCATGCTGCTGAGACTGCCCCAAAACCCGTGTTGAGAATTAAGTTATTAAATTAAGTTGTCAGATATTCACTGGGCATTTCCAGCGCCCTAGCTTCTAGGTCCCCACAGAAAGATCTGATTGATCCCTGTCCTTAGGTCCTAATAGTCCACCTGGTTGTAGAACAGGGGTACCAACTCCCAAGAACTCTAAGGAGGGAAAATTCCGATGGCAGTTGAAGGTAACAGCCGAGCAGTGAAGCCCTTGGACAGTGGAGGAGTCACAGTCCTGGGAGCAGCACAGATCAGGGGCAGGCGTTATCAGGGACAGCTGGGGGATCCTAGGGGAGGGAAGAGATCAGCAGAGGTTGGGGCTGAGAGCCTGCAAGAAAGAAAGGGGCAAAGTCAGGAAGGAGGAAGCACAACCACCCAACAGGCCTAGAGGCAAATTCTGCCTACTTGTGCGTCAGTTCGGGGGCCTGCTCAGGAATGAAAACTCACAGCCTCTCAATCCACCCACACTTTATCATCCCCAAAGAAGTCACAGCTGCCTCTGGTACTGAGAAATATATGGGGACTGCAATCAAGATCCAGTTCATGTCAAACCTGCACCTTTTTTATAGAAGCAAATCGGCAATGGCAAGTTCAAAAGAACTGGCCAATGATAAGACTGAGGAGGGGTATATAGAAGAGATGTTTGCACACAAGCATGTGACAATGTGTCCATCCATCCGTGTCTGTGCTGACAGCATACTAAACTCCAAAGACCCTGCCACATGGTCTCTGGTCAGGACCTCAGTGTCTCAGTAATGCTTCTCAGTGCCCCTGGGCTAAAAGAATTATTAATAGATCAAATGACTCAATAGTAGTGTATCTGACAGATGTCACTGTGTTTGCTGCTGTGACCCTGGGCACCTTGGCACAGAATTTGGGAATCATAAACACAAACCACAGATTAGGATGTGGTTCAGTCCTTCAGCAGTTAGCTACCTACTACCACAATAAGAGATGGCAGGCATGTTTGTCATGAATTTACGACAAGAAAAAAATTATTTTATTTATAAGAAAATTTGTTAAAATTGTCAATATGGCTTCTGACTCCATTGTTTTATATCTCTATGTATTAACCCTCCTTCTTGGAAATCTTTGTCCATAAGGTATAGTTTAGTTGACTTGGGTCCATACTATGAAAGTTGAAGTGTCTAGAAGGGTGTTTCCAAGGGTTTCGACCTTCCCTCTCCCCTTAACACAGAAGTTTAATCTGCAAAATGCACACCATCTTGAAGCAATGATAGCACTGAAATTTAGTTTCAAAGAGTTGTACCCAATCTCATCCTAGCCATCATTGTCCTCTATTCCAGGTCTCTGTTTCTGTGCTTTCCCAGTGACAAGTTTGGCGCCTTATAGAGGCCAGAGGCCCTTGTTTCAGGCCTTCTCAGGTCCCCTCACTGCACTGGCCAAGGACAGGGTGCTTAGCCAGTGAGAGTGGAAACAGTGGTGAGAAATGGTCTCTCCCAGGTAGTCGCAGCTGACTAAGGGTGTCCTCAGAGGCAATGTCAGTGATGACAATGAAATACAGATAACCTTTGCTCTCTCCCATAATAAGCTTGGGAATGAATCCCTGAGTTGTGATCATTTCTCCTCATTCCCAAATGGGAATAAGCTAAAGTTCCAGTTGGTCAAGTCCCAGGTCTGGTAAATAGCCTAAGAGTCTCAACTTAGCCCTAGAGTTGGTGCTGAAATATACTTTTTTTTTTTTTTAATCTAGCTAATCTTTCTGCCCTCTTCATGTTCTGAAAGCCAGAGACATGTGGCCAGAAGGGATGAGGGAACAAGGGAGGAGGGAGGGTCAGGGGAGGCTCACCAGCAGTGGAGAGGGTAAGAGAGACTTTGAAAGAAACAAAGAATGGTGAATGCTTCCCAATGTGGAACTTCCATGTAACCTGAGATTCCTGATTTCATTTATTTCTGCAGACAGGCCACATCAGGTGCCAGACCACTGGGAACAGCCTTCTGCCTGTTCCACAGTGATTAGCAAGCAGAAATAATTCCAAAATCTTTGGTAAAAAATATCTCTCTGGCTCAATTAAGCATGCAGTATAGTCAAGGCAGTGTGCTACATATTCTGTAATTGTTCTTTAGTGAAAAGTGCCATCTCTCCGTGCGGCAGCTCTCCCACTTGACTGAGGAATGGCCCAAACCCTGAGTCCTAAACCAAACATGGTCACCAAGAGGAAACCCCAGCAGCCCCACAACACACACACATCCATATTCTTTCCCTCTCTCAGCATTCTAGATGCTATTCTCTGATCCTCAGTGATCTGGGAAGCATCCCTGTGATGAACAATGAACATCTTGCCCCCAGGGCTCTCTCTAGTGGTCTGCCAGCAAGAGGGTCCCCAACCCTGAGCCCTCCCCTCTCTTTGAGGGACTCTTGAATTTCATGCTTTATTGAGTACAAACACCCAACCTGCCCACCCCCTGAGCTCAAATCATCAGCATGTCCCAGAGGCCACTGCCATCTGTCACCCTGTCTTCCAGTTCTGTCTCGGCCCTATCCAGCTCTCTCAAGTTCCGCTGGGCTCTCTTCTTCCCCATCAACACATCTCAGCAGATGACTCAAGACCCCAAAGCAACCAAGACCCACAGCACTTAAACAGCTAGAGATGCGCCTTGGGCCCTCTAAAGGAGATTTCCCATGATAGTCCTACCCCGCTCCAGGGCCTGGTGAGGTGGTCCCCTAATTCCAGAAGGGGGCCAAAAACCCGTCGGTCCATGAGGCCAAAAGAAGCCCCACACCTCAGTCCTGACTTTTCCCCACTGGGGCTTAGTCTTTCTGGCTCCTCCAGGGCCAGCTGGGCCCAGCATTGATGCTCGTGTCCAGGTTAAAGTTTTGTTTCAAACTTTGGGGGCCATGAAACCCATAGGAAGAAATAAATTTAATAAACTTTTCCTACACCACTCAGCACAGACTCTTAAATATGGGTATAGATATATACTTGGATAGAGAGACATACAGCGGAAAGAATGCTGACCTTTTGTGTTAGGGATACCCTAAGGTTTTTATCTTTATTGTTTTATTATATAATGCTGGCTGCAAACCACTAAATTGATTTCACAACCCACTAATGGTTTGCAAACCACACTATGAAAATCTCTGCTGTTTGAGACGGGTGGTGTGTTTTATTCGGCCTTGTGCCCTGACAGCCTTTCATTCTCAACGGATACAGAGGAAATTTCCCAGTCAGAACTGATCCACGAGGCCCCTCTCCACTCGGTGACCTGTCTGCAAAGGCTTCCCAGGGTCTGCCTTGTCTACTGCATACGAAGTTTCTGTTCCTAGCAAAGACTCCTGGAGGGCAGGCTGGGCGTGGGCAGGCCTCAGACACATCCCTCTCCGTAGCCGTCTTCTCTGAATCTCATTCCTGCTCCTCACCCACCCCTTCTCTCCTCCCGGCATTGACAAGATTGAGGGCTGAATGGCAACTGAGCCTGGGGTGCCCACAGCAGCTCTCGTGGGAATGAAATGGTCAGAGACAAGCTGGCATGTAAGGGAAGAAGGGGGAGGGTCAGGTCCTGCTCCAGCTGGGGGCTGGTGTGATCCTCGTCCTCAGGACTAGGGTTGGTGGGCAGCACAACCTGCACAGACTGCCTTTGCCCACCTCTCCCCTCACCAGGCAGAGGACCCCCATCCTTCAGAGCTCACACTCCCTTTCTCCACCCACAAAACCCTTTCTCTAGCAGGGACTAGCCTTGATCTCAAGAATCCAGGAGAGGGTGAGTTATCACCGGCACCCCTGAATGCATGGGGTCTGAGGACATCTAACTACACTAAGTTCCAATTTGAGGAGGATGAGACCCTGGGAATCATTTGACAGAGTCGATTAGTTTTGGCCAAAGAAATTTGCTGTCTTCTGGCCCCCCACCACATCCTCACTGTCCACTGTGGGAAAGTGGGAGGGGACAAGGGGCTGGTGGCATCTGTGTGTACCTTCATTCATGTTCTTTCTTCCACCCCTTTCTAGATGGTAAGGGTCACTCTGTGTTGGTTTGTGACTTTCATGCAACTTGGATGGTATTTGTCATGTCCTTGACACAATTTCTAGCCCCATCTGCTTCCCTACTGACCTACAGCCGGGTTATCTGGCCCCTTGGCTTGCCTGGAAGCTGGGGGTAGTGCCATCAATGCTCTGCACAGTGCCAGCAATTCCCACTCAGGCAGCTCTGGAGCTGTGTTTATATTCTCTGCCGATGGGTTCAGAGTTTCCCCTGTCTCTCAAGAGTACCAGGGGCCATCTCTCAACTCTCTTCTTTCCATAGTCTCTCCCCACTCATTTCATCTCAGCCCAGATATCTTCCCATCCAAACATGAGCTTGATGTTGAGCACATGGCTCTCTAGATGAGCATTATGATTCTCCTAGACCTATTCCTAAGGGATGAGGGAGAATCTTCAAGCCACAAGCCAGCAGCAAGCACGATCTCCAAGCCCTTTATTGGAAGCCAAGGCTTCAGAGGACCATAAAATGCAATCCGTGCCCTTGAGGAATTTACAGTGTCTTTGGAGAGAAAGATGCACAAATAAAGGCAACCAAAGGAAGCAGCGAGAGGGAGAGAAACCCATTTGCAAGATCCCTAACGATGCCAGGAGGAATGTCCTTGACCTAAGTCCAGGGCAGAGGGTGTCCACCATGCAGGGGGAGGGGTTCCAGTTGGAATCAAAGAGGAATTCTATTCTCTCAATGGGGAGTGACTTACACAGCACGTGTGGGAGGGGGTGTGCACAGAGTGCTCACAGACAATGGAGGAAACTCTAGGACAAGGTCTGTAAGGTGTCTGCAGAAGAGGGAGAGACAGAGCCAGAGAGGGAGGCAAGGGCTGTGAGGGTCTGGTCTTCCAAATCAAGTTAGAGAGTTTGGACTTTAATCTGTGGGCAGTGGGAAGCTGTCGAAGGTTTTGTGAACCAGAGAAGAGCAGGTGCCCGGCGGCGCAGAGGAGAACTGCCTGTCAGCGATGTATAGGAATGTAGGATAATACTTAAAAATAAACATATCCTACATCAAGCACATGAAGTAAGTTCAGTGTGAGTTCAAAATGACTTACTTTTCTTCCAGAGGCTTAAGAAATCTGGACTCCCCTGCGTTACTCACAGAGATAGGCTTTTTTGGAGTTTTAAAATTCCTTAGGCCTTTTCTCTGAGGCAGTACACCCCGTTAAGCCTGAGATCCAAGGGCGTGCAGCCCTTCCTCAGAGATATGGGCCAGAGGGTTGACATATGTTAACAACATATTGTCAGAGGTCTACAGATATTTTGCC
>CAUYPK010017233.1:0-25923 GCA_963574355.1 Loris lydekkerianus
TGTACCTTACATTGTACCTGATAGGTGGGAGATGTGACCTGTACCTTACATTGTACCTGATAGGTGGGAGATGTGACCTGTACCTTACATTGTACCTGATAGGTGGGAGATGTGACCTATACCTTACATTGTACCTGATAGATGGCAACTTCTGAATCCCCTTCTCCCTCCTACCTTTCTTGAATTTAATTGTGTTTTTCTCTGATGGGGGTGTGTAGTTGTTTATTGGTTTCATATTAGCATTGAGTTCATTGGATACTTTTCCACTCTTGAGATACTTTACTAAAGACAATGTTCTTCAACTCCATCTAGGTAAATACAAAAGATGTAAAGTTTCCATTTTTATGGCTGAATAGTATTCCGTGGTATGCATATACCACCACTTAACTAATCCATCAACCCAGGGTTCTCCTTGTTCCCTTTGCCTGATGTTCTCAGCTTTTAGTGGTAATTTCTATGGGGTTTAAATATGACTACTGATACCATCTATAGTTTGTTGTGGTGGTGGCGATTTTGTTTCAATTTTTGCAACATCTGTTTTACTGACTATAAACATATAAAACTGTGAAATAGCTCCCACGTACTAGATAATGCCCTGGTCTAGACAACAGTCAGGTTTTCCTTGAAGCACAATTTTTCTGTGTATGTAGAAATTCTTCTCAAAGAGGACGATAGCTTAGTCCTTCAAATTCCTCTAACTTGAAATTATCAAAGCAGACGTGGCAGGAGGAATTCACACGCATTGTCTATGTACGTTAGCTTTGTTGACAAAGACGGATCAAATCCACTTCAAGTAAGGACTTTATCAAGGACTTTATCAAGGTCACTTTATCAAGTCACTTTATCAAAGTCACTTCTGAAGGAGATAGGGGAAAAGTTTGGGTTTAATTCTTTGATTTCCGTGCACACATTTTCTTGCTTTATGGAGTAACAACATAATTTTTCTAAATGCCAGTCTTGCAAATTCAAGCTGGGACTGAAAGTCAAGCTGTGTTTTTCCTGCTTCTTACAGTCCATCATGGCTGGTAATAAAGAGCCTGCAAATTTGTCAGCCAAGTTCTGACAGTAAAATCTTTATTGCTGGTGATGATGTAAGAGGATAAAGGAAAACAGCTTGAGTTTTAGATCCCAGGTTGAATATAGAAAGCTGATGTATAGAAAAAAAAATATCTAACACCAAACATATTTGATCATTAAGGCAAGATAAATGTGGAATCCAGCAAGGCCAATTTTATAGTCACGGAACAGCCACACCACTGTTAATTGGTAATCAGAAGGTGAAGAAATTTAATATAGGGATTAACTAGCCAAATAGAAAGGACTGGAAAAATTAGAAAATTAATTTAAAGCAACAGCTAGCAATACCAGTCAGAGTCAGTGTACGGCTGCAGGGAAAAATTGATAAAGCAATTTCTCAGAAAAATCTATAAAGTGCTACAAAATTGCCTTGTGATAAGAATTGCAGAAGAAACAAACATTTAGCCTGTTGAGAGGTGGAGGATTGTTCAATTAAAATTAAGCCCAGATCCAAGGGATAGGTTAATTACCACAGGTTGTGATCAAGTAGCATTAATAAAGAAAGCAAGATCTAAATTGGAAAAAAGAAAGCAATGCAATGTAAAACAAATGAAAATACACGTTACCTGTAATCTCTCTAAGCAAAGTGAAGGGGAGGTTTGCTGCAATTATGCCGTTAAACCAACATATTTACGGTAGCCTGAGACAGACCTGAGGTCCTTTCTCCCCGCCCCCACCCAAGGAACTTTTTTCCAAGTCTGAAGTGCACCTTATCCCTGTACCACTGTGTTTACTCAGAGTGGCCAGCTCCTGGAATGTCTCCCTTATCCAGAACTGTGCCTCCTGCTGGCCAGTCATAATGCTACAACTGTTATGACATAGCTGCATCTTGAGGATTTATTTCAAGATGGTGACAGCAGAGTTTTAAATCCTTCTGAGCCTGGGACCCTGAGTGACTTGTGGGAGAGACCCTTGGGTGCTTTTCAACCTCTGTGTGAGAATATGGAAGCTAAAAGCAAACACAGGGAAGAAGGGGAAGGTTAGCATCCAGTAAAAGAAAAAACAGAAATTCCTAACATTTATTGAGTGTTTAATACTCACAAAATATCAGGCTATTTTTCTCATTGAATTCTCTAAACAGCACAGGAGGTTATTATCAAACTTATGTTGCCGATGGGGAAACTGACACAAGGTCACATGGTCTTTAAGGAGCCACACAGAATCTCAGACCTGAGTCTCTGGCGTGAGCGGAGCTGGAGATGTGAGTGGAGTTAGTGCAAAGGCAGCAAAATAGGAGATGTCAGATCAGGTGTCAGAGTTATGCTAGAAAGATGAGTAAGTTCTGGGGGCATCTGCTGTGCCATATGATGCCTATATTTAACAAGTGATGTTCAAAATGTAAAACAGGAGATCTCATATTTAGTGTTTAAAAAACAAAAAGGGCATAAAGGGACACAAGGAAACCTCAGGAGGTGGTGGATACGTCGGTCACTCTGATTGTGACGATGGTACACAATTGTTTGTGTATGTCCAAACTCCTCAAATTGTCCACTTTAAATATGCGGTGCTCTTTGTATATCAATGAATGACCCAATGAAGCTGTTAAAATATTCAAGTTGGAAATTTAAAAAAATAAAATGCTTTTATACCATGACTGTATCTCTGTTTATTTGTTGCCACTCTTTTATTACTGTTGTTGTTACTTTGGTCAAGAACATAGCTTGTGGGGTGAGGAACCACCTTTGTCTTGGGCATTTTGAATCCCTGGAACCTCTGACAATGCTTTGTAAATATTTGGTAGAGAAATGACTGGGGGTCAGCCTCCAGCCCTGTCAACAAGGATCAAGGAAGCGAGGTCTGGGGCTGAAGTGCAAAGTCTGGTAGCCCCAAGCCAGTTCCTGGTGTTTTATTGAATTGGGTGTCTTTTGAAGACTTACTTCTCTGGTTTCCCTGGTGGTAAGCCTTTTGTCCATTGAAAATGTCTGTTCAGGGTAGGACTTTAAACACTAATGTAGGGACCTATATCCCTAGACACATGCAGAGTGCTGCGTGACTAGGAACACGGCAGACCCCAGTAGGCAGAGCAGGTTCTTTGACACCTGTCTTCCTCTTCTCCTCCTCTTGGCTGATGACATCTCTAGTCTCCATGGGATGGTCCATTATTCTGCTGCCCCCTCCTGCTCAAGCTATGCTGCAGTGGCCTCTTTCCCTGAGATGCGAATCCTTTCTTTGGTTGGGGGGACACAGAGCCTTACTCCATCATCCCAGGTAGAGTGTGGTGGGGTCATTGTAGCTCACAGCAATCTCAAATTCCTGGGCTCAAGTGATCTTCCTGCCCCAGCTTCCTGAGTAGCTGGGACTGCAGACACGAGCCACCATGCCCAGCTAATTTTTTTTAATTTTTAATAGAGATGTGTCTCATTCTTGCTCAAGCTGGTCTTAATCTCGTGAGTTCAACTGATCCTCCTGCTTCAGCCTCCCAGAATGCTAGGATTACAGGGGTGAGCCACTGCACTCAGCTGGGATGTGAATCTTAAGCAGAGATTTGCAAGGAGTAAAAACACAGATGAACTGACTGACTGCAGTGAGCTGCGTTACCTGAAATGTCTGCATTTCTCTGGTTTTCCCCCTTTTTCAGATTGGTTTCTTCGTCTATTTAAGCCATCACATATCTTTTCCTTTATTCCCTATTTGTTTAGCTTTGCCAGAATTCATTTCTGTTGCTTGCACTCAAAGGGTCCTAGTAATATATATGAAAATTATTGAAATAATTGTAGAATTTGGGTTCTAGATTTTCTGGTCTCTTTATGCCTGAAATCCAGGGCCAGTGTCCTGTAAAAGCCTGGGTGGAAAAAGAAATAGAATGAAAGGATGAATAAGAATAACTCTGGGAGAGAACAGGACAAGGAGAGACAGAAGAAGGGGTTAGAAGGTAGAATCAACTGTGTGACATTCAAACTCACACAAGGCACGTTTTTCTTTCCTTGAAAACTCTGAATTCTGTTTTTTCTTTTAAAGGGCTCTGTTGATCTTCTTTTTCACAATGCAGCAGTGGGTATGGATCCCATGACATTGGCCAATGACCTTATCAAGTGGGCTTTTAGAAATATTTCTGCAGTGTTTGCCTTAACTTGGTGGCAGGAATTCTCACTGCCCTCAGCACGGTGTGTTTATGCTTATCACAAGTCTTCTGTAAACATTCGTTGATGTCTTTAAGATGAATAAGTAAACATTCATGAGGACAGGCCCTTGAAATGGCACCTGTAGTAGTGCAGCAGACTGTTAAGGCAATCCCATCCCGCCTCCTGGGATCCATGAGCTTGTGTGAGCTCCTTAAGAGTGGAGGGCACCTGTGACTTCTCTTAATCAAAAGAGTATAGCAAACGTGTTTGAAATGTGCAGTGCTTACCATGCTGGGGTGTTTCCTCTGTTTGCTGTGGAGGAGCAAGTGGTCTTGTTGACAAGGAACTGTGGAAAGCCTCTAGGAGCTGAGGGCAACCTTCACCTCATGGTCAATAAGAAACTGTGGCCTTCGGTTCTGGAGTTGCAAGAAAATAGATTCTGACGACAAACTGAATGAGGTTGGAAAGTAATCCCCCCCCAGCCCAGCCTTGGATGGGAGGATGGCCCCTGGTGACACGTGAATTACATCCCCGAAAGACCCTAAACAGATAACTTGCTAAGCTGTGCACAGACTTCTGACCCACAGAAATTGTGGCATAATAAATACATGTTGTTTTCAGGTGCTAGGTGTATGGTAATGCTTAGAGATAGACAAGTGAGGTGCGTGTGTCATAGATGAGGGTCTGGATTTGGAAAGTCACTAGAACTTCCAGAGCTCCACCTCTCCCTTGAATACTTGCATCGTTGAATGAGTTAGCTAACCCTAGGCACAGGTTTGTGCTTGGTGTAGATCTAAGTCTCTCAGCCTTGGAAGTGTTACATTTGGAGCTCAGAGGCCACCCTGTGCATTGTAGGATGGCCTCTACCCATGAAAACACCCACCTTCCCCAATTTGTAACAACCACAAATATCTCCTGGGGCAAAGTGGGGGCACAATTGCCCTCAGTTAAGAATCACTAGTGTGAAGGTAGGTGGGGGTGATAATAGTAATAACATTTTTTTTTGAGACACAATCTCCCTCTTTTGCCCTGGTTAGAGCACTATGGCATCCTAGCTCACAGCAACCTCAAACTCCTGGGTTTGAGCAATCCTCTTGCCTTAGCCTCTCAAGTATTTGGGATTATAGGCACCTACCACAGGGCCTAGCTGGTTTTCTATTTTTCTTAGAGATGGGGGTCTCATTTTTGCTCAGGCTGATCTTGAACTTCTGAACTCAGGGTATCCACCTGCTTTGGCCTCTCAGAGTGCTGGGATTACAGGTGTGAGCCACCTCATCCAGCCATAATAACACCTACTTAATACTGTCATTAGGAGCCCAAAACTCATGGTGAGAAGAACTTAATGATTTCTCTTATCATTGTAATGAATATTTTTATTCTCTTAGTTGCAGCTATTGACACAATGTAGATTTTGGATGAAGTTGAATCTCACAGGAAGGGAGAACTATTTCCTTGAATGAGATGAGAAAAGATGTTAACTTTTCTAGAGTGAGTCAAGGGGAGAGGATGGGCCGAGCCCTAAGTGCAGGTCATGGACTGCGCAGAACTGCTGGGTTCACCAAAGGTTGCATGTGTATAATTGAAAGTCAGATTGTGAGTGCAGAATCAGCAGGGCACTAGCAGTCTTGTGAGGGACATTAAGGCTCCCTAGGGCTCCATTAGGCTATGAAATTGTGACCAGGAGCAATTCTCCCTGGATCTTGAGAAACAAGGGCCCCTGAGGGACACCTGCATCACATCGTTGGTATTATTTTGAGGCTTTGACATGGCTACAGGTGAGGACAGGTACTAGCTAGTCAAAGCTCTTCTTTCTCAATTTCAGATGCTTTAAATTTCTTCCCAATTGAAAGTAGAAGTGTTACAGTCTCTTATAAAGAGGGAATAGGCACGTTGCATAATTAGTTTAAACCAGAGCATCTACTGGCCAAAAATAATAAAAAGAGAATCTTCTACCTCTTTATTAAGCTTATAGTGGGTTGGACACACTTTAAAGTAAAGTAGCCTAAAGAGGTGGAAATTTCCCTGAAGGAAGAAAACAGAGAGAGCAGAAAAACGGTGCCCTGGCTCGTCAGTCATTGCCGAGTTCAGTAAGTGCCTCTTCTATTGATTTCCTTTTCCTTACCTGTTTCCTTTTTCTTTGTCCTGATTTCTATCCCTGGCCTCTTCACCCTGAATAATATTTTCCCTGTAGATAAGGGTCCAAAATGCACGTAAGTCTACCAAATTGATAGCTGAGTGGGGGTGAATACGATAGGGCCATTTGAGCACCGTCTTTACAACAGTGCCTGCAGGATGTGAACTAGTCCCGGCTAGCAGTGCTGCAGACTTTCCCGTGTGCAGACATGCTTCTGGGCGCTGCACGGGCCCCTACTCACCTGACCGCAGAGCAGCTCTGCCATGCAGGTCCTGTTCCTATGCCCATTCGGTGGTAATAATGCTGCATGCCAGTGTGAACATCTGTAGAGTGGTGTGCACTAGTCTAAGGACTCTCCACTTATGAACTCATTTAATTCTCATGTAAAAACCTTCTGGAATTATTACTATCTAATTTTAAAGTTGAGAAAACTGAGGCAAGGAGAGGGGAATAGTCTGCCAGGATTTCTCAGGTAGCCTGGTGCCTTAACACCTGCCATTTCTGCATGACATAGCTTGGGTGTTTGTCCCCTCCAAGTCTCATGTTGAAATTTCATCCCCAGTTTGGAGGTGGGGCCTGGGGAAGGGTGTGGATCGCCCATGAATGTCTTGGAGCCATTCTGTTGAAAAGAACTTTGAGATTCCTTTACTCTTTTTTATTTTTTAGACAGAATCATACACTGTTACCCGGGGCTACAATGCAGTGACATCATCACAGCTCACAGCAACCTCAAATTTGAGCATAACACCTGACTAGTTTTTTTTTATTTTTTAGTAGAAACAGGGTCTTGCTCTTGCTCAGACTGGTCTCTAATTCCTGAGCTCAGGTGATCTACTCGTGGGCTCCCAGAGCCCTAGATGGGAGCCACCAAGCCTGACCCACCTCCTTCATTCACTCTTACTGTCTCTTTGTTCATGCAAAACACCTGCTTGCCTTTGCCTTTCTCCAAGAGCGGAAGCTTCCTGAAGTCCTCACAAGAAGTAGATGCCAGGGCCGTGCTTCTTGAACACTCTGCAGAGCCGTGAGCCAAATAAAGCTCTTTCCCTTATGAATTGCCCAGACTTAGGTATTCTGTTACAGCAACACAAGACAGGCTAGACATTACACTACCCCTCCCAGCTGATGGACAGCTTCATGCAAACTGGGAAAGTTTTAGATATTTCTAGAGCTAACTCAGCACAAAGCAAGGATTAGAAGTGATGTGTGCAGGTGAGTTTGTGTGTTCCCCCTTCAAAGGAAAGATCAGTGCTTAGGTAAGGCGATGTTCCATTTATTTTGGGGGGGGTATATCTTCATCCTGAATAGAACTGCTTATTGCATTTTTGCAGACCGGAATAGATTTTGAAATTTCTTTCCAGTAATAAAATGCTGCAATTATATTTACTTGTACAAGTCAGAAGCCGGGAGATAAACATTCCTCTTTAGATATTAACAAAAAGGTACAACTGCTAAAAGCCGGCTTCTATTTCAGCCTGGTCTAATTAAGCCTGGAATGGGTGTGAAACCGCTATCAGGGAGTTTTGCAAAGTACGTGATCAGGCTCTGGTTTGAGCTACACTTTGGCAGCTTGCGACACCCAAAGTCAATTCCGTGATATTTGTATTGTTAAATGTGATCTCCAGCAGCATCTGCAAAGCGACAATAAATAGCTCATGTCTTTTGCTGGAGGCGGCAAGCACCTCTTTGCATAGGTAGTAAAATCACAAAAGTTGCAGGTACATCAGGAAGCAGCCGTGGTGTCAGATGGAAGGGATTCAGACCCGAATGAGCAATTAGCCTCAGACTTCCCTGAGGGGAGATGACATATGCACATCCACTTTTTTCTTCAGAAGAAGCAATTTTTTCCCCCCATCTCTAAAGATATATTTTAATCAGGGGTTCTTAACCTTTTAGAGGGCACCAAATCCTCTGAGATTTTCAGGAAAGGTGTAAACTCCTACCCAGAAGGATGTACACGGGCATCTGCGACTAAGTGAGATTTTTGATTTCTTGCCCATTCCTGCACTTTTGGGCATGTTTTTAGTCATTGAAGCAAGTAGCTGTGTCCCAGGCTTCTCTGTCCCCATGGAAATCTTCAGTTATAAAAGGCTGGGTATGTAAGAAGAACAGAACTCAGGGTAGTCTCAGGATTTGCTGCGAGGATGCCTCTTCTCTTTGCACCAGACTGCATCTTGACGGAATTGCAGAGAGATGTGAAGTTAGAGCGCTGTATTCAGATTACTCTCTAGGCAAATTACACATAGACATCACAGTGCTCTGTTCAGCATGAGTTTCCTCTGTGGCGTCTGCTTACAGGGCTAGGGTGGCTGGACTGTCCATGGAAATCAACACAGACTCCAAAGCCAGGTCCCTGGAGATGGGTCAAGGCTGTTGGAGCCAAGAGATTAGGTTTGGGTGGAGTGTTTTGCCTATTCGTGTTACTCTGGGGGCACATCATGACTTCCAATCCCAAGTCTTTGTCTCATTGGGTTAATTCAGTTTATCTCTGTCCTTTGGTAGAAATTTAAAATTAAGAAAGCAAAGGCTTTCTGATCAGAGGGGCTATTGAACAAGGGCATTGGAGACGTCTTTTTCATTGCTGTGTGTGTACTGTCCAGAAAGTGACTCACATTATTTTGGTAATAGTCATAGTTCGTTCATCCCATTTACTTTCCTTAAGGTGGGAGAATGAGGAATAGTGACGGCAAAGTGTGTGGAGGAGCGTGAAGGAGGTTTCCCAGGGCCTTCCTCAGCAAAGTGAAGGACGCACGACAGGTGTGTAGGATGCTACAGGCATGAGGGTTGTTTTTTTAATTTTCACATATATATGTGTTCATTAGGCTTCCACTTTTTGCCTTCACAAAATTAAAAAGGCTTAAAATTCAACGACAATAACAATGTTTAAGATAGGGACCAGAAACAAAAACCTTGCAAAAAACAAACGAAGGCAAATACATTCAGAAAAGAAATCAGACGATTGCTGCAATGAAGTATTAAGCAATAATAATAATAGTAATGCAAAGAAAGTAACATTCACATCGTCAAATAAGAGTATGTCTATTGTAGAATGCTTTAAAGTTCAGTATGGAGTCATCAATTAATTACTTATTATTTTTTCCCAAAGTATCAAAAAATAGACAACTAATATTTATAAATAAAGATATAAGATAATTTCAAAAAATAGATCATGCCACATCTTATACACAATAGAAAAAGAAGAAATACTTCAAAATCATTCTACTTAATCTGGATACACCTGATATTACAACTAGAAAAAATATATAAAGGGGAAATTACAAACATAATTCACTTATAACTGAGGATGCAGTATCCTATATCCTAAACAACATATTAATGAGTTAAAATAAAAATTAATGTTTAAGTAATGTACTTTTGTCAACATTGAATCCAATTTATGTGAGAATTAGTCACTATTTTTTTTCTTCTTCTTTTGTTTTCTTTTCCTTACCCTCACCTCCTCCCACATGAGGGGAGTTTTTCAGTGGGTACCCCCCCACACACACACACTCACATATGCTCAGGATGTATTCACAACGTACACTCAGAGAATAACCATGCACATACAACACACTCATAACAGAGAGAGACTGAGCTGGGCCCCAGAGTGGACTCCTGGGCACTGTGCTCCGGCTTTGGCTCATTCATTCCTACAGGTAGACACATCCGGGCCCCCAGCCCAGTGCTACCATTTGCTCTGAACTGTTTATGACTCGCAGGATTCACCCTGCTACTTTAAGATTCATGCAAGTTGTACCTTTTGTCCACAACGCCTGCTCTTGTCCCCCATCCCCAAGCCCTTCTTTACCCAGTGAATTCCTACCACCCTTCACAATCCAACTCAGCAACTCCTTCAAAAATTCCATCCTACAGATGGGCGTAACTTGGATAAGCCTTTCTATGGTCCTATAACTCACGTCCTGGCATCTCAAGCCGTGTTGTGCTAATTGGTTCTTCGCTCAACTTTTCTTTGCGTGGTGTCCTTCATGATACATGCACGCACGTGGTAAAGAAACCAGTGAGTATTGGTTGCAGAGTTTGGATGAAGGGAAAAGATGCGCTGCTAGCTGCCTTTAGAAAAAGAACTTTATTTTTTATTTTTTTTATTAAATCATAGTAAGTGTAGAATGTAAATGTCTTGGCACAACAACTAAAAAAAGAACTTTTAACAAAAAATGCCTAATTATATTAACAAAGGTAGGGAAAATAAAGATGTGAGTCACGAGCTTGAATGTGGCCTAAGCAGCACTAGCTGCATAGCTGCCAGTGATACCACCAGGCGTGGAGAGTTATAGGTTTCTGTGAGTAGGGGTTTATAGAACAGGCATAAAGGCAAACAGTTTAGACTCTGGAAACGAGCAGCAAGGGTTCAAATCCAAGCTCCGGCACTTACTATCCATATGACTATGAACCGGTTACTGAGTCTCCCAAATCTCCATTTCCTTCTCTGTTGAAAGAGTGTGATATACACATATCTCCCTTGAGTATCATGAAGATTGAAAGATTACATGTATAGTATGTATATATATATACACACGTAAGTTAGTTGAGTACCTAGTACATAGTTAATAATTAATAAATGTCAATAATGTACAGGTAGAACGTACACTGGACTGAGCCGTATTTGAAGGGTGTCGCATATTTTTCTGAACTTTTCCCCCAAACAGATTTTAAAATAATACTTGCATATCAGTCTATGATGGGGGATGTGCCATCCTATCTTCTGCTTAATATATTCATTTTATAGTCTCAATTTTGAGTAAATGCATGTAATTTTCATTCATTAGCATTCATGAGTATTGTCCTTAGTTGTAACATGTTATAAACATCAAAATATGTAATGTTTACACATGTCATTTTTAATTTATTTATCCTTCTATCTGTCTGTATACACACAAATGCATACATAAAGCTTTGTTGGTAATTATCACAAGCAGTGTTTTCTACTGATTAGGAGTATCTTTTCAGTACGATTCGTCGAACTTGTTTAAAAAGAAGCGTACTAAGAACATCTCCTGCCCTTTCTCCTCTGGAATTTATGACCAAAGTCGGGCTTTTGAGTTCTTGTTTATTTGCACTTTGCATGTCTTAGGAAGTCCAGAACATGGTTGTTAATTTACTTTGCTAGCTAGAAATGAATATAGGAAATGTGATATATGGCAATGATGGCACAATTATAGCACAGCACTAGCAGGGAATTAATCTGAGAGCAACTGTCTGGGGCTTTGGAAAATGCTAGTCAACCCCATTATCTTTCTGAGCTAAGTTCAATCAACCCCATTCACAGTTTTGGAAGATCAAAGAGAGCTGATAAAGTCTTAAAATGGATGAGATAAAAATAATATTTGGCTAGATAGAATTTAAAAACAGGCAGAGAAATTGTTAAAGTTTCTAAATTCTTACCTTGGGACCTTAACTAACAAACACAAATACTATAACCTAGTTGTTTGTCCCCACACAGTAACCTGAAATAAAAATAAGTAAATAAATACATTCTTATCTTGGCATTGACCTCAAAAGCTGCATGTGTTTGGAACCTAAGTTTCTTCCACATGTACAATTGTCATGACAGCTGAGAAAGTAGGGGATTTAGAAGTTGTGGTCCATGAATGTTCCTCAAGAAGTCTATGGACTCCTTGTAACTTTCACGTACAGGGATATCTTTCTGGGACAAAGGGTGAACCATTTTCATCAGATTTTCAAAGGGGCTCATGAATATAAGCCCCATAATTGGAACTCACTCCCCATCCTGTACAATCCTCAAGATTCCTCCTCAGATCCAAGACTCTATGATGCTTCTAAGGTTGCAACTAAAGCCTAATAATACAACAATATAAAGATATATAAGATTTTTATAAAGATAATACCTTCTGATCCTTTTTTATCTTTTCATCTTCCTTCAAAGAGGAAAATAGCCTAGTTGCCATAGTCAGGGCTCAGCTGACCTAGGACAGTGTATCTCCAACTACATTTTTAAGAATGTTACAGAGGTGGGCCTGGGGGCTCATGCTGGTCATCCCAATGACTCAGAAGGCAGGGCCAAGAAGACGGCTTGAGCCCAGGAGTCTGAGACTGTTGTGAGCTATGATTGCACTCCTGCATCTCAGCTTGGGCAACAGAGTGAGCCTCTGTCTCTTAAAAACTAATAATAAAAAAGAACAGTTATGGTATATTAAGAGTTGTATCTTAGAAAATGTATTTTATGCTCAAATACATTTTGGAAGAATACCATACTTTAGCTCTCTCCTGGAGATTTATAGAGCATACCAGCATGTAGAAAACTCTAAGAAATTCTGTGCTTAAGAACCTATTTAAATTTTTTAAACACAGTGTCTGCGCTCTCCTAGGAGGGCTAACATGAGAGCAGGAAAAACAGAGAAGTTACTACATTCTTGATAAAATGAGGATTGTGCAGGTTTAGATTTTGGCTAATGGTCTTTCAGCTGCAACTATCAAAACCCTCAATTCAAACCAGTTTAAGCAATGAAGAAATGTATTATTTCCCCTAATAGCAACTTCAGAGGGAGGCTTTCAGGGCCATTAGTTCATTTCTTGCTCCATTTTGTCATCTTCCATCTTGAATTTATTCTCAGGCTGTCAGTGAGAAGGCTGCGGGAGTTGTAGCTTTCTAAATGGAGAAACCATGTCTAGGAAAAGAGAACACCGCCTCTAATTCCTTCTTAGGAGTGAGAACAACCTTCCTAGGATTCTCTCCAGAGATGCCACTTCATGATTTGCTGTCTAGATAGGAGCCATGTGAAAATTCCTAAGTCAGTCTTTGGCAAGAGGCTCCTTGTGTAAGTCAAGTTCACCTGAAAGGCTGAGTGATGTCTTCCTCCCAAATACATGGGCTGCACAGAAGAGGGAGAATGGGCAGGGGAGTGCTTAGGAAGCAAGGGGGGCTATCAAAGGATGCTGGTGTCTGCAAGGCACTGTATCTGTGGCATATAATATTGTTTTATTCCCATTTCCATGACCAGGACCACAACCCTGGGCATAGGTAGTTGCTTAGGGTTTCTCTTTATTCCCTTACCTATATTTTAATCCCAAAGAATGTGCAGCCTAGTAATGTTAAACACTGTGCTTTACAATATCTCCCCCATGGTGTCCAGAGGGTGTGTTAGAACCACTCTGCTCAACTTCGCTGCTGAGGCTTGGCTCCCTATCAATAGCATTTTAACATGACTTTTCTAGAACATAAACTCTAATGTCAGACATGCTCAAAGTCTAGGGCAATGCTATGCAAAGTTACATTTGAAGAAAAATGAACAGATGATGACGACGATTTAATAGTGGTTGTCATTACAGCTTAATGACAAAGCTCAAAAGATGATGAACTAATTCAAACAAATAGAGTTTCATTGTCTTCACTGTATGTAGAGAGAGAAAAAGCCCAGCCACATCAATCTTTTGGTTTTCATATCGATTAACATTAATTGCTTAAAACTCTGATGCCAGCGATATATTACTGATTTAGGGTTTATGAAAGCTATTGACATATGTGGAGATGCAATAAGGAACTTTTTAAGGCATGATTATAATAGATTGTTATAGGGATTATCTAATTATTGAGTAAGCACTAGTGATGAACTCTGGTAATAAAAATACCGTATGCTCACCAGGGGCTGTGGGACCTAACATAATGGCTTACTCTGACCGCATAAATTGGCTTTTCTTTTTCTTCCCTCTTAAATTCTCACTAGCATCCTTTCAGAAACAATGGACGGGTGTGTTGAACAACTGTTTTCCACTTCAACTTTTCTTCTTTTAATTATTATTCATTTTGAATTTCCAATTAAATTCTCATTGTTTCTCTTTCCTTTCTAAATAATTCATTCTTAAGCATCTAATGGGAGAATTGATCAAAGCCCCAATTTAAAGGCATAATGTCTTTAACTTTTCTGTGTTTGTACCTTACATTTTTAGAACAATAACTATGTACCAGGACTTTGACAATTATATTTCATCAATAGGGCCTCATGGGTCCTGAATAGGACCAGTTCCCCATGATAAATTCCCTATGGTAAATCCCCACAATTAGAATACCTGGTATGGTTTGTTTTCCTGGCTGATTCCTAACTCATACAGTTAGATATTGTGATTTCCCCAACTTTTGGTTAAAAAACACACATAGAAAGGAAAATTACAGCTAATGAATGGGAACACAAGTGATTGAACTAAAGCAGTTTGAGTCCAGCATCAAACCCGCTTACCCTCCCTTCCTGTTCTGGATTTCAAGTTTAGAAGCCTGAATTGGGAGGGACTATAAAAATTATTTAGTCCAATGACTATCACACACTATGGTGAAAAACAAAAAGCTTTTTTTCTAAGATTAACGTAAGGTGAGGACACTCACTCTCAATGCTTCTCTTCAACATAGTACTGGAGTTTAGGCAGGAAAAAGAAACAAAAATTGTTTTTGCAGGTGACATAATCTTATATATAGAAAACCCTAAAAGCTCCACAAAAAACTTTTATTATCAATAAACAAATTCAGTAAAGTTGCAGGATACAGAATCAACATGCAAAAATCGATTACATTTCTATACACTAACACCAAAAAAGTCCCAAAAGGATATTAATAAAATAATGCCACTTATAATAATAACAAAGAATAACAGTATTCTTAATCAAGGAGGTGGAATTTTGTACATTGAAAACTACATCACATTGATAAAATTATTTTTTAAAGACACAAGTAAATGGAAAGGCATCCAATATTCATGGATTGGAATACTTAATAGTGTTGGAACATCCATGTTAGCTAAAGTGATCTACAGATTCCATGCCGTCCTCATTAAAATACCAATGGCAGTTTTTACAGAAATATTTACAGCAATGTTAAAATTTATATGGAACCTCGAAAGACGCAGAATAGATCAATCCATGTAAAGAAAGAAGGACAAAGATGTAGGCATCACACTTCTTGATTTCTAAATATTTTAATTACCAAGGTCCAGCAAGTAAAACCCCATAGTACTGGTATAAAGACAGATGTATAGAACAATGGAACAGAATAGAGACTCCAGAAACAAGAAACCTACACAAATGTGATCTATAGATCTTCAACAAGACTTGAAGAAATTGAACTGGAAAGATGGTCAGAAAGTGGGACCTATGGAATTGAGATTTTTTTTTTTTTTCCGAGGTGGTGCAGTTGTCAGTGAAGACTATATAAGAGCAAGACCAAGACAGCTAGAGGAAAATATTGTGGAACATGTGTATTCAGGTCATTAGATGGGAAGGCAAGTAGGTCAGGGCATATGCCTCTGTGGCTGTAGAAGGAACGAGGGAAATGATGGCAGAAACAAAAAGGCAGGCTGGAGGTCCGGTCTTTGTGGAATGATGGGAATGATCTCTCCTAGGAGATGGCAACAAGGCTCGCCATGGAGTTGCATCCTAGATGGCCTGCACTTCAAGGAGGAAGGTGGAGAAATGGTTTTGAGGGGGCCTTGAGGAGCCAGAAGGGTAAATCTGCCTCCCCCATAGGCCTGGTGGGGCACAGTGCATGCAGGAAAAGTTGTGTTTTAGATACAGAAGAGAACAGAGAAAAGATGGAGGGTTGAGGGAACTTTCCTGATGACAGATCATGAACTCCAGTGGGAGGTTATGTAAGTTGTAGATTGGGCCACATTAGGGCATGTATTGGCCCTCTAGGATAAAACAAAGACTTCCTGGGGATGCTTGGGCTTCTGCTAATAACTGGTTTAAAAATACATGTAAAACTAAGTTACGGTAGCTCTGTGCCTATCCCCACTCTTTTTGCTGGGTTGGTTGCTTGGCAGTTTGTGGGACTGAGGCTGATGGCATAATGTGATGGAGATGTGCAGAGATAAAGACACCTGTTCTGAAAGTGCTTCTTGGGAGAAAAAAGCACCTTTCAACTAAAAGTTGGTAGACATCTTCAGGAATTTGTAAAAGCATCTCATGCAGTCTTCATTGATGATGAACCTCATCTATATCTCCAAGCAAAAAAAAAAAAAAAAGAAAAGAAAAGTGCCTTTATTCATTTGGTAAAGGACAAAAGGACAAATTGATTTCTGGCAAATAGACCTTCAGTGAATTGAACTTTGAAGTCTGATGAACTGAGTTGCTTCCTGGTGCTATGTCCCCAGGGAAAATGGCCCGAACAGACACTGTTCCTCTTCCTTTGTCCTTCTGGGTTGAAGCCCTTGAAGAAGGCCTTGTTTTGGCTTGTCTTTGGCACAGCACATCTCTGTGGCCAGAGGTGAGGTTTTATGATGGGTGGGGCAGACTTTCTGAGAACTTGGGTGTCAGGAGGAAGGGATTTCCCAGGGACAGAGAAGCAGAGTGGGTACCCTTCTCTCAAGAAAGAGGAGATGCTGGACCAACAGGGCAATATTGCTTTATAGGTTGTTATTCCAGGCTGTTGTTTCCCAATTGGACTACAGACAAGGGAAGGCTTAGAGAGGTAAAATGACTCAGACCCTCAACATCAGGAACTGACATGGTATAAGAACTCATAGCCTCTGGACTTCATCCTCTGATTTTTTTTTTTTTTTTTGTCTTAGATCTGAAAACATCTGCTAAACTTCCACTTATAAATTATCAATGTGTGTGCTCATGTTTTCACCTGAAGTTCACACAGATTCATTTTATGAATTCACTCGCACGACTCAGCGGTCAGAATTACTTATGCACGCGTCTCAGCGTCATGGTAGCTGATAAGCCTAAATTTTGGACCCCTGGTGTGAAGTCACAGCAACAACAGAGAATTGGGTATTGGAGACTGATGATAATTAGCCAGGGCTCACCACCTGCACGGTGCTTGGGGGAATTTTAAAACCTGGAAAAGCTCTCTGACCTCGGTGCCCTGTTCAACTTGTTCCTTTTCTTGGCAGAGAGAAGACACTATCGATAGCATGCAATTTATTTTCCCTGTTGTCTGAGTCAGATATTATGAGGGTGGATGTCTCGGTGATGTTTTAAATAGGAAGAAATTGATGTTATTTACTTTCCTGATACCATTTACTATGAGAGTGGTTGAGTTCAAACCATGTTCTTGGCATTCTAGCATAGCATGAAGTATACTTTGCTCTTTATCTGACCTAAAATACATGTATAAATTGAGGGTACTTCTATTTGTTTAGCCTTGAGCATTGCTCAGACAATAGATACTAATTTGAGATTCATAATACCATATTTTCAAGTGCGATTCAGATAAGATGTGCTTTCCAAGAAGGCTGGGTAAACCCAAGATTAGCCTGAGAACAACCATTTACTCTGGTGCTAGCTGTTTTCATTTTTTAAAACAATTCTTGTCAACTAGGGCTAGCCACAATATCGAACAGTGGTTTATAGAGGTGTGTAAAAAAGAAAATCTCCCCTTCTGAGTGAGTGAAATAAATCATTGCTCACTAACAGTGATACTTAATGAGATTAATTTGAATCATTTGTTCTTCTGGCTATATTTCACAACAGTCAGTATTTATCTTTTGATGGTTTCCCAATCATCCACAAGAGATAGATTAGACAGAATTAGTTTCATGGGCAGAAATGTAAAAACAGAAATATAAATTGGAGTCTAATGGCCATGGTTGGAACAGCCTCATGTGCAATACTCTGAAGACCACTAAAATAAAGACTCTCTCTGTCAGGCAAGGCTTGATTCTAATCCATAATGATTGTTTTTAAAAACAAGGAGGTTGAATCATGACATACAGCTTGTGTCAAGCCATGATCTTGGGGAAGCGATAATCTGGGTGCAATAATGTTACAAGGCAGGCACCTTGCATTGTGTTTGACAGGATCTAAGAGAAGGATTGAAAATTCATGCCATCCTTATAATCTTGATCATGTTCTACATTCTTGAAGTTTAAGAACAATAATCTTTCATAATCATCTTTTATTTTTTTCCATTCTCAGTAGGTATTGGCTTCTTGTTTGACATACTGAGGAGTTTGGGGTTTTAAAGATAAATGTTTGTAGGCAGTGAGCACACACTATTATAATGGTTTAATATCACGCCAGAGAGTTCGGACCTCAAATAACACTAGTTTGTGAACACGTATTGATTGCATTGACAGCAACCATTCCTTACCCGCCATTTTTTTCTAACAACACCCACAGTTTTCTCTGGAAATCCATTCCTTCTCCTTTTTTGGCTTTGTAGTTTGGGAGCATCGACTCACCTCTCAGTCTGAGGGATGCAGACTTATTCCTGTGGTCTCAGTGGTTCTCTGAGTGTAGTCATTTAGGTACAGGGGACTGGAGGAGGCTGCTCTCGGTGGCTCTAGAGACATCCCGCCTCTTCTCCTAGGAGGGTGTGCTAGGGCTGACCTTCACTCTTGCTCTGTATGACTGAGGTGCTGAGCCCTCGGGGCTGCTGTCGCTTAGGGGTAGCAATGGGATTAGCTAACCACAAGGGGAGGCAGAGTGAAGGCCACCAGGAGCAAATCCTTGGCGATCAAAGCCTGAAAATGAAGACTTTACAGTTATGTGAAACAAACAAGAACATATCCCCATAGAAGCTTACTAAATATTTGTGATCTATGGACTCTATTTATGACTGGTGTAGCCCATCTTAGTGAAGCCCATAACTTGAGAATTTATACTCAGAGACTAATTGTTCTCAAAAAAAGAAGGAGCAAAAAGGATTCATCAATGTTCTTTGTTAAATAAGGAATTTCCCCCAAACATTTTAAATTTAAATATGTTATATGAATATGTGAGTTATATACAAACGTTCTGTAAGTTATACACAACTTGCCAATGGGATGAAATAAATTCAACCCCTTTGTTTTAAATAAATGTTCCACTTGTACAAATGTCACACATGGGGAAACTGGTGCCATTGATCACCATTAATTGTTTTGGTCAAACACATCCAGGGGTCCCACCTTGGGGTACCTGGCAGCATCCCTCCTGGCTCCTTTGGGGTTGAGTAGGGCTCTTAACTGGTTTTTGCCAATGAGTTGCAAGCAGAAGTGATAGGTGTTACTGTCATGCTCAGTTATAGACAAAGGGATTGAAACCAGATTCCCTGTAATCTGTGAGAGAAACTGGTTTGAAAAAATTGCAGAGGCATTTCAATGGGGTGACATGCTGGACAACTAATTTCCTGAGCCTAAGTTTTGGTGTAGAAGAGCTGGAGGCTGTCCCTGGCTGCCTCACCGTGTTCTGTACAGGAACGGGTCCCAGAGACTCTGTAGACCGACATGATCAAGGACTGGACAAGACAAAAGCGGAGGGGACAGACAAAACATGCTGAGTGGGTTACATGAAGAGTGAGTTGGGGGTGGGGATTGGGGAAAAGAAAGAAAAGGAAGGGGGGGGTTTATAAAGAGTTGTGAAATACAAATTAGTTTACCACAAATTATCCTCCAGTGACACAAGTAAACATCATTACTTAGGTCATCTCATTGGGTTACCATCCAGTACTCTGTTATTTTTATACGACATGGTTGAAAGTCTGGTCCACAAGGATTCTAACCTTGACTGAAGTTATGTGCATAATGCCAAGAACATGCTTTGCTTGGGGTGAAGGCTTAATTTAAATTTTCAGCCCTATGACCCACAAATTTCACTCCTAGGTATTTATCTAAGAGAAATGAGAATACATGACCACAAAAAGACTTGTACATAAATGTTCATGGCTGTATTACTCATAATGACCCCGAACTGTAAACAACATAAATACCCAGCAATGGAAGAATGGATATATAAAATGTGGTGCAGCTGTACCATTGAATACTATTTAGCATTAAAAAGGGAACAAAATATTGATGCCTGCTACAGGGTTTTCTGAGGGCGAACCTAGAAAACATGCTAAATGAAAGAAACCAGATACAAAAAACATATATATATATGTATGAATCCATCGTTATGAAACATTGAAAAAAGGCAAATTTATAAAGACATTTGTAAATGTCTTTGGATTGGAGGATGCTTAGGCCTGGGATTGTGAAGGTGAATTGTTTGCAATCTAAATTCTGAATTCGATTTCTGACAGCGCGGCCAGCTGTTTATGAAATGGATCTTCAGGTACATCTGTCATATCTTTCCTTGGGGGGGGGGGGGGTGTTGATCTCTTCTGGTTATTCATGTAACCAGAGTTTTTCTGCTGATTCTGCCCCATGATTATTTTACACCATTTAATTTTTTTCCTGGAGCTTTTTCGAGGACCCGTACAGTGCTATGGCCTGAGAAACTGGGGACCTGTTTGGTGTGGTGGCACTAAGTGGTTCTGTCTTGTTTCCAGCTGGTCTCTGACCCTAGTGAAACAGTTATTCTGGGTTAAAGTCTCAGCTGTGGAGAAATACCAGCAATTAAGTCACCCCGTACCCCACAGGAAACAATTGGAAAAGGAAAATCAAACCTTCCTACAACCACACGCCTAGGGCACTATCTGAATAGTCCTTGGGCGATTGGCTCAGTTCAAAAGGTCCAAATCTATTAGGTCAGTCAGCACCTGTCTCAGGTGGGAAAGTTTAAAAGGTCTCTGGCAACTGAATCACAGGAGTCTGGTGACAACTCAGGTATGACTTGCTCTGGTGCTCTGTGAAGTTAGGAGGACCCACCCAACAAATAGATCAGTCTGAGAAGGTTGATGCCTCCTTCCCCACCTTGCACCTCTGTCACCTCCAGTCACTGATAGCCCCATAGGCTGTGACCCAATTGCCTCTAGTGAACAGGTACTCCAGGGGTTTGCACCTGCCTGAATCACAAGGATGTCTATATTTGCTCAGCCAGGCCACTGCCCTCTGCCTCTATCCAGCAGGGGAAGGTGAGGCCTGACAACCTCAGGGGCTTGATGGAGGCTTGGGGGTGTTCACTCAGTTCCAGCCCTGCCCCTGATTGATGTTACTGACAGAACAGAACAGAATAACTTTGCAAGAATTTTTTTCTGTCCCTGCTAAATTCCCCTGCAGAAAAGAAACTGTTTTGAGTTCCCAGAGCCTGCACCTCAGGCCCTGTCTTTGCTCCTGCAGGTTTGTATTTGGTTAACTGTCAGCTCTAGCCTCCTGCCTTCCTTTGTCTATAGGCTGATGATCCCCTGAGGGCCGGGTGTGTCTTAGGCTCAGTAAAGTGGTCCTCTGGGTCAGTCCTGCCCTGGTAATTTCCTGGCTCTGCATTTCCTGGCATTTTCTAGTCCCTGCGCTCCACCCAGGCCAGTATTGCCTCAGGCAAACCTTTTACTCACGGGGCCTACATTTCCATCCCAGATCTGTTCTGTGGCGGGTTGCCACCTGAGAAGATGCGTGGCCTCCTCTGGTTGCCCAGGAAGACCAGGGGTATGCCTTCAGAATATGCGGAAGTGAGCCCTATTGTTGCCAAAAGATGGCTGCTGCTTTGTACCTTGGGGAACCACTGCTCTGGTATGGTTCCCTCTCAGCCAACCATCCTCTCCTTACTCCTGTGCCACAGAATCAGCACTGACCAGCTGCAGTCTAGGTCCTGTCCACACCCCTTAAGAAATCACCCAAGAATCTGGACTCCTGGGGGACAGGCCTCCAGACCTCAGAGTGAGAGTGGAGGGGAGTGCTGGGAGCTCAGAATTATAGGTAGAGAATATATGCAGTTTTATGCCTGGCAGGAGAATGCCATGGCACCCTAGTAGGGGAGGTAGGTCCAGTTTTTAGAGGGTCTCTCTTATGGAGTGTAGTGGGAGGACCTTTGAACTCTGCTCATTTGTTTGTGGGGCACTCCAAGCTGTTCTCATGGGGGAGGGGACTCCCGTCCGCTTGGTGATGGATTTTGTACCTTTTGTTTGTATCCTTAGGGTCACAGCTCGCCTCAGTGGGGTTGATGTGCATTCTTCAACCTTCTTTCTTGGTGCAGCTTTAATCCACCAGGTTACTTGCTAAATTTCTGTTCTTTAACTCTCCTTTTTGACAGGAGCCTCTGTGGAAAGCTGGCTTCAGTCAGCCATCTTGTCTTCTCTTTCCAGGTTTAATAAGAAATTTATAAATGTTTGTTGCTCTAATTTGAGCTCTGACATTTTCATGATAGCACACAAAAATACACAACAACAATAATGAATGTCACTCAGCAAGACACCACTGCATGTTGACACAAACACACTGTGAGACACTGATATATCAAGGTTATAAATTCTTACTGAGTAGTTTGTACAGTGTTGATGAAGTAAGCATGCAGTGGCAAGTTCACAAACTTCATTCTCATACCTTGTATTCTTCCTACTAGTGTGATTTATGTCAATCATACTCTATCCATTCAACTAAAACTTACTGCTGGGGCTGGGAGAGAATTGTAGGACACATGGCTGGCTGGACATGAGATGGATGACCTGGATATGCTTTCCTTGGGGTCCTTTTTGGGTTCTCCATGCCTCACAGTGTAGAAAGTCCCTGCCATTCTGGGTGTGTTGCTAATATTTGAGAGTCAGCCCCTACACTGTTGCTCAGCCAGTGAAACAGCAATCTAGTTTACCACTGGAGGAAAAACTAGCATGTTGAGACTTCTTAAGCAGCATCAAAATTCTGTCCTTGATGAGTGACTCATGGAATTTTTCCAGAGTAATTATAACTAGATGAGACTTTGGAGTCAGATTCTTATGGAAGAAATAAATTCATTGTACTGAGCAAATGTTCTCCATAAAGTATATAAAATTTATTTCATATATACATATATATATGTACATGTATATATATATATATACAATCAGCCCTCCATAGCTGTGGGTTTTGCATCTGTGGATTCAACCAAGCATGGATAGAAAATCTTTGGGGGAAAGAAGTTGCCTGTGTCCTCAATGCATGCAGATTTTTTCCTTGTCATTATTTTCTAAGCAATACAAAAATTTACATTGTACTGTATTAGGTACCTATCATTTACATTGTACTGTATTAGGTTTGTTTTTTTTTTTAGAGACAGAGTCTCACTTTATTGCCCTTGGTAGAGTCCTGTGCCATCACAGCTCGTAGCAACCTCTAGCTCCTGGGCTTAGGCGATTCTCTTGCCTCAGCCTCCCGAGTAGCTGGGACCACAGGTGCCTGCCACAGCGCCTGGCTATTTTTTTGTTGCAGTTTGGCTGGGGCCAGGTTTGAACCTGCCACCCTCGGAATATGGGGTCAGCGCCCTACTCACTGAGCCACAGGCACTGCCCCTGTCTTGGGTTTTATAAGTAACCTAGGGATAATTTAAAGTGTAAAGGAGAATGCACATAGGTTATACATGCAAACACTATGTCATTTTATATCAGGGGCCAGAGCATTTGTGGATTTTGGTATCTTTAGAGGGTCCTGGAACCAATCTCTTGTTAATACGGAGAAATGACTCTACACATGTTGTTTGTAAGTTGAATGTACTAAGCACCTAAAAATTACTACCCTACTTATTCCTGATGATAAGCTTTCAAGGTAGGTTTTTTCATTGTCCTGTTTGTAAATGCCTATCTGGAGCTCTGAGAAGCAAAGCAACTTGCTCAAGCTCACTTTGCTGGTGAGTCAGAGAGGTCTGATTTGAACCCAGATGTTCTGGCTCCAGAGTCCCTGCTCTTAACCACTGGATGAGTCGGTCCCTATCAGAGAGAGTGTGATAATCAGAGGGTGAACTCAGAAATGGCAGGAGAGATTAGCACAGTAACCAGCCACCCGGGGTTCTTGTTTGTGCTGACTACCAAGACACAGCCACTACACAGAAATACCAATGATCCAGTACTTTCTAAGCACTGGCAGATGAACTGAAGAATTGAATTATCCGTGACTGGTAACTAGTAATGAATATAATAAGGTGAGGGCTGCTTCTGAGTGTCTACAGATGAGAAAGAACATGATGAGGGCAGGGTGCTGTGATGAGGTTCTACAGAGGGGCCAGCATGACAACTCGAGATAAATGGGACTCACCTCACCTTTGACTTCTCCGTAAACCTCCCAGCTCTGAAGCTGCCTCTGATTACATGCTCAGACTTCTCAGTCCAAATTGTCAGAGAAGCGTGGTTCTTACAAAAGAGCACCATTTTTCACTTTGTTTGCAAATGGTTGTCTTTCTCAGCATAAGGCAGGCAGCACCTGTTCATGCTTTAGTTAATGCTGACTCCTTCTTTAAAGAAATCATAAGATACTGCCTTGCACGTTGAATAAAATATCTGTGGCTGCATAAATAAGACCATAACGAGTTCTGGGTTGATGTGGGGCACACACCATCAGCAAAGCAAACATAAGTGTCTCCAGAGTTTTCGCTCACCTAGGTTGATTTACATGGGCTGTGAGCCACATTTTATCTTGATGGCTCTCATTCTCCTCAGGTACGTGTGCTGGTGAGACAATAAAGGATGAGGCCTCTACCTGAAGCCTTGCCCCTTTCTGTATACCAAGTATCCTTACCATAAGGAAGCACTGTCATTCATTTCTTCTTGTCTGGAAGAAATCAATAATATTTTCTAATATGTTGAGCTCTGCTCTGTACAGCCTCTTCTGGAGGGAATTTTCCTTGACACATTTGAATAAATGTATGAACAGAAAAAATATTTTCGTATCCTGATGAAAAATAAAACTGTAAACAATGTTTCATTACCACCAAAAGGGTAGAACCATTAAAAGGGTGGAAATAATTATCCCGAGGTTTGTGGGAGACATTTGGGATCTTTTTAAAATAACCTTTTTCAAAAAACTATAATTATAATAAATGGTCCTTGTAGACAATTTGGAACATGCAGAAAAGTTTAAAGAAGAACATATTTCACCAAATACAGGACCACATAGAAACATATTGCTCCTATTTTAATGGACTTTATTACCAGGGTGCTGGAGAAGGGGGGCGATGAATTTTCTTTTTTAATTTCATTGCCCATGTTTGAATCTTCTTTCTATTTCTGAAGATTTTAACTGCAAAATTTTGGCCTTCCCACTCGCTTTTGTAACTGGACTGCAGAGTGAGGACCCTGGCTAGTGTAATAAGAGGAAGCCTCCTGGGTTGAATGAAAGGACCAGGCACTGCAGAGAATTCTTGGTGGTGGCAGGTGGCAGCAGCAGTGGTGGCAGGGACAACATGGACTTTTCCAGGAATGGGAGAGGCTGTCCTCGCCACCCTTACCACCTTCAGGGACGGCTGCCCAGCTGCAGCCCCATGCTCCTGTGGCTACTGCTGGGAGCACTATTTCTGGTGTATAATATACAGAGGCCAACAAGTGACAGGGCATGATGTGACCTCATTTCTGCCTTCCTCCTTGTTCTGCTTGTTTTCCAAGCCCAATTCTAGCAACCCTCTTTAAGATTTCCTGAGTTTACCATAGACTTTTCTTAGATTCTTTTTCTCCTAAAATCAGCCAGTCAATTTTTATTGCTTGAAACAAGGAACACTGATACATTTCCACTTTATTTTATTTTTTTATTGTTGGGGATTCGTTGAGGGTACAATAAGCCAGGTTACACTGATTGCATTTCTTTTTCAATTTTTTTTTTATTGTTAAATCATAGCTATGTACATTAGTGCAATCGCCTGTACCCATTCTAAGATGCACCATAGATGTGGCCCCACCCTTCCTCCACCAAAATCTCCCCCCTCCCTTCCCCTTCCTTGGCACTTTCCCCATAGTCTTGTGCTGTAGTTGGGTTATAGCCTTCATGTGAAAGCTATAATTTAGCTTCATAGTAGGGCTGAGTACATTGGATACTTTTTCTTCCATTCCTGAGATACTTTGCTAAGAAGAATATGTTCCAGCTCCATCCA
>CAUYPK010017234.1:0-13687 GCA_963574355.1 Loris lydekkerianus
TGCTCCACTCTGTTACTGAGGGCTTCTACTGTATTTTTCAGATCTTTGAGGGCTGAAAATTCTTGCTTTAGTGCTTCAAAATCTTTGGTGGTTTTGTCTTTAAATTTGTTAAATTCTTGAGACAACTTTTGAATTTCTCCTCATATTTCTAATTCCAACTTTTCAATTGCTCCTCGAATTTCTAATTCCAAATTTTCCTCCATTCTATTAATCTTGTTTGCAATCCAAATTCTGAATTCGATTTCTGACATCTCAGCCAGCTGTTTATGAATGAGGCCTTCACTTACATCTGCCATATCTTTCCTTGGGGGGAGTGGATCTATTCTGTTAATTCATGTTACTAGAGTTTTTCTGCTGATTAGGCCCCATGATTATTTTACACTGTTTGACTTTACCCCTAGAGCTTTGTCAAGGATCCATACAGTGCTATGGCCTGAGAAACTAGGGACCTGTTTGGTGTGGTGGGTCTAAGTGCTTCTGTCTTGTTTTCAGCTGGTCTCTGTCCGACCCTAGTGAAACAGTTACTCTGGGTTGAAGTGTCATCTGTGGAGAAATACCATCAATTAAGTCACCCCGCCCCCCACCACCACAGGCAACAATTGAAAAAGGAAAATCAAACCTTCCTACAACCACACACCCAGGGTACCACTTGAATAGTCCTTGCGTGATTGACTCAGTTCAAAAGGTCCAAATCAATTGTCTCAGTCAGCACCTGTCTCAGGTGGGAGAGTTTAAAAGGTCTCCAGCAACTGGATCTGGTGACAACTCAGATATGACTTGCTCCAGTGCTCCGTGACGTTAGGAGGACCCACCCAGCAAATAGATTAGTCCAGGAAGGTTGATGCCTCCTTCCCCACCTTGCACCTCTGTCACACCCAGTCACTGATAACCTCACAGGGATGTGACCCAGTTGCCTACAATGAACAGATACTCCCAGGGTTTGCACCTGCCTGAATCACAAGGAAATTTATATCTGCTCAGCCAGACCACTGTGCTCTGCCTCTATCCAGCAGGGGGAGGTGAGGCCTGACAACCTCAGGCACTTGATGGAGTCTGGGGGAGTGTTCACTCAGTTCCAGCCCTGCCCCTGATTGATGTTACTGATAGAATAGAACAGAACAACTTTGCGGGAATTGGTTTCTGTCCCTGCTAAATTCCCCTGCAGTAGAGAAGCTGTTTTGAGTTCCCAGAGCCTGTGCCTCAGGCCCTGTCTTTGCTCCTGCAGGTTTGTATTTGGTTAGCTGTCAGTTCTAGCCTCCTGCCTTCCTTTGTCTATAGGCTGACAATCCCCTGAGGGCTGGATGTGTCTTAGGCTCAGTAAAGAGGTCCTCTGGTTCAGCCCCACACTGGGAATTTCCCGGCTCTGCGCATGCATTTTCTAGTCCCTTGCTCCACCCAGGCTGGTACCACCTCAGGCAAACCCTTTACTCAGAGGCCTACGTTTCAGTCCCAGATCTGTTCCATGGTGATTGCCACCTGAGAAGATGCCCAGCCTCCTCTGGTTACCCAGGGAGACAGGGGGTGAGGCTTAGGAATATCTGGGAGTGAGCCTTATTTTTGCAAAAAGACGGCTGCTGCTCTGCGCCTCAGGGCACCACCACTCTGGTGTGGTTCCCTCTCAGCTGACCGTCCTCTCCTCACTCCCATGCCACAGAGTCAGCACTGACCAGCTGCAGTCCAGGCCCTGTCCACACCTCTCAAGAAATCACCCAAGAATCTGGACTCCTGGGGTACAGGCCTCCAGACCTCAGAGTGAGAGTGTAGGGGAGTTCTGGGAGCTCAGAGTTGCAAGTAGAGAATGTATACAGTTTTATACAGTTATATGCCTGACAGGAGAATGCCGTGGCACCCTAGTAGGGGAGGTAGTTCCAGTTTTTAGAGGATCTCTCCCATCGAGTGTAGTGGGAGGACCTTTGAACTCTGCTTGTTTGTTTGTGGGGCACTCTGAACCATTCTGATGGGGGAGGGGACTTGGTGATGGATTTTTTACCTTTTGCTTGTATCCTTGGGGTCGCAGTTCACCTCAGTGGGGTTGATGTGCGTTCTTCAACCTTCTCTCTTGGTGCAGGTCTAGCTCTAGCTCAAGGTTTCTTGCTAAATTTCTGTCCTTTAACTTTCCTTCTGGATGGGAACCTCCATGGAAAGCTGGCTTCAGTCAGCCATCTTGTCTCCGACCTCCCTAAAGTCTTGTTTTAAGCAAAATTCCTTTCCTAATGTTGAACTACTAAATTAAGGCTGTCTTATATATCTAGGTCTTCTATACCTAGATGGGACGTTGCCCAATAGCATGGAATCCTTTTGGGAATTACAAAAATTCCAGAGTATCAACCTGTTTAAACTTTGTCTCTTTTCCTCTATATAGCAGAGTACACACTCCCTGACCCTCTCACCCTACCTATCCTTTGGATTTCAAATAAAGCAAGAGCTCCCCTTAATGTATTTTCTTTAAAATCCATTGGCAATGCTGACTTTAAAACATATTTGGCTCTCTAATCCTGTTGGATGGTAAAGTTTTATCATCAAGAATCTTTTAGAAATGCTAAATTCAATCTCCAACAAAACCAAGAAAAGTTGTATTTTAAAATAGTCATACTGGCTTTATTTACACTGGTTTTCTGAATATACAAAAGATTCAAAACTGATTGTATAGGCTTTGATCTGTTGAAAACCTACTAGATTTCTTAGTATGAGCATATTCCCAGGGGAGGAGGCAGCTACTTGTGTAAACATCTGAACTTCTATTAAAGTTAAGGCAGCAAAGTCAAGAGCATGGAAATACTTTTCTGAATCCACTAATTGACTAATTCTAATTCTGATTGGGAAGGTTACAGGGCACACCTTCCAAGTCACCACAACTTGACTGAAGGCATATTTGAAATTTCAGTGCTAAGAGGAAGTTTTATGACCACAACCCAATGGAAAGATCACCAGTAGCATATGTAGCATATTTTTAGTCAAAAACAGCTCATATGAGTACACACACATACACATGCAGGTTGCTTTCAACTGTGCAAAAAATTTCATGAGATCATTTTAGCCTATAGTTCAAAATAAAGTTAGAGGAAGAATAAATAATATCCTTGTTCAATGGTAGTTCCTAAAATTAATAGTCTACACTATATCTTATTTATGGAGGCTCTTAAAGAAGAATAGAGACACAAATCAATATAATACAATAAATATTGTTCCAGTGAGGGGGGGAACCCCACAAGATCCATTAACTGTACAAATAAGGCTCAGAAGGAACAGATAGTACAATCAGACAAAAAACAAGGAGTGACCTATACCATCCATTCTTCTGGCATTTACATAAGAAAAGTACACCTGCAGCTAGATGATTCTAGAAAAACAATCCTACTAAAATGATATGGATAAAAATAAAGCTTAAACTTTACTGGTTTTTCCCTCCCAGCAAATACAGCATACATCACTTAATTGATTGTATAATTAAAGCGTTCCTAGGCCCAGAAACTCCTACAGTTCAGAAGACTTCTATTGTTTTCTACCAGCCTCCAGCAGATTAACACACAAGAATGCAAGGTATCCCAGCAAAGAACAGATGCATAAGTCCCCAAAAGAGTATTTTTGGCTTTTTTTGAAACAGAGTCTCACTCTGCTGCCCATGCTAGAGTACTGTAGCATCAGTCTAGCTCACAGCAACCTCAAACTCCTGGGCTTGGTGATCCTCCTGCCTCAGCCTCCTGAGTAGCTGGGACTATGGGTGCCCACCACGAAGCCTGGCTAATTTTTCTATTTTTAATAGAGATGACACATCAACTCTTGCTCTGGTTGGTCTGGAACTTCTGACCTCAAGCAATCCACCCACCTCAGCCTCCCAGACTGCTGGGATTACAGGCACCAGCCACCATGCTGAGCCCCAAGAATATTTACAATGTAAGGACCTCTGTAGTTGCTTTCCTGTAAATTCTCTTCACACTCTCTTTTTGTTCACCACAAAATGAATAGATTAATGTTGGAGAAAATACCAAAGGATACTTATTTTAAGGCTGGGAGGCTGTGTGCTTAAAAAGAAAATGGATAAGAAAAAGAGCCTCATGGTTCTCATCAGACCTTGGGCCACGAGCCCAGGCGTGAGTGCCAAATAACTGCCATGCTGTGGGTCAGGGTCCTGAATGCAGGCCAGGGGTAGAGCCCCAGTGCCTACTGTCTCTGGAGAATTCTTTGCACAAAGCAAGGCTGACCACTGTCCCCTTCCGAGTCCCGTCAAGCACTCAGTTTCTGATGCAGGCTGGTTCTATGTGGAACTAAGCACTCCAGTCCAAACACAAGAATCAAGCATGTGCACTTACTTCCATGTATATAAGCAACACTTAAAAACTGACTTGTTTTTTCAGGTGTAGAACACACCTGAGATTTCCAGAGAAAGTCCATACCACATTCTCCTCCTCGCCCCTCTCCCCAACACAGCCAAGTCCAGGAAGAACCCTACAGGAAAAATTCCTTTTTCCTATGATCACAGAAAAGACACAGGGCAAGGCTTAGGCATACAGACCTCACCACAACTCCACTCTACCAAATCGGAGTAAAAAGTAGAAGTTATTCTCCAAGCTAATTTAGATTTCTCCAAAACTGTGAAAAAGTACATTAAGGACCTCACAAAAGTGACTACTCACCCTTCCACACAGAGCCAGGAAAACTCACTGTCTGGCTGTAATTGTTTAGGTAAGTGCTGAAAAGCCTTGGTCCAAACTGTCCCTGTCATGAACTATGCTCCAATAGAAATAAAATGCATATGTCAAAAACAATGTCAGGCCCCATGCAAGAACACATACCACTTAATAACAAGTAAAGATCCAGGATTCCACTTGGTTATGCATCCTAAGAGGACTTTCCTGGGAGCATTTCCTTTTCAGAAGTGTAAACTGGTCTTGCTACCTGTAGGAAGAAAGTAAGCTTGCAGCAACAAACCAAGGAACGTATTCTCAGTCCTGAGGAGTTTGGCTCACAACTGGGATATTCCTGCCCCAGAAACTCCATTCCTGTCTCACAGGGCCCTGACCACCTTGCAAACACATGATGAGAGGCATTCCTAGGATTTTAACAGGAACCACCAAAGCCTCCAAACTAAAGAGGTCTGGGTTCACACCAGGAGAAAAATCTTATTCCAGGTTTGTGCAAATATGCAGACACCCAAGGAAAGAAAGTCAGTTGACACCTTTGCCTGGGGTTTCTGTTCCACCCAGGGTCCCCAGAAACCCTGGTTTTGTGGGGGAGCATTACAGGAAAGGGCATAAAAGCTGTTTTCTGGCCATCAACACCCAAGGGGCCCCAAGATAAAGTGGTAAAGAAACCAACAAATGAAGAAAAGCCAGGGGCATCTCTGCACTGGCTCCTGCACCCAAGTAATGCTGATGGGCTCCCTTAGGGTTCCTTGGGTCCCTTATACACAAACCAGGGCCCAGATCTTCAAAATGAAAGCATTAAAAATCAATCATGGTCATCAGTTGATGCATGGATAAACAAAATTCAGGATAGCCACACAGTGGAATATTATTCAGCAGTAAATGAAGGACTGAGGCTCTAATTCAAGCTACCACATGGATTATCCTTGAAATCATTGTGCTAAATAAAAGAAGCCAGACACAAAGGCCACATATCATATGATTCCATGATAGGAAATGTCCAGAATAGACAAACCCTTAGAGACAGAAAGTGGATTTGTTAATTGCCAGGCACTGGGAGTGGGAGGATGGGGAGTGACAGCTAATGGGTGCAGGGTTGCTTTGGAGGGTGATGAAAATGTTTTGAAATGAGATAATGGTGATGTTCAAATTACTTTGTAAATACAGTAAATCCCACTGAACTGTGTACCTTAAAAGAATGACTTTAATGTATGTGATTTGTAACTCAAGTAAATTTTTCATTTCCTGCAGTTTTCTGTATGCAGGTTATATTTCAATAAAGACTTAGTCACAGTCAACAAAGCAAACAGACACCCTTCAAAATGGGAGAAGATATTCACATGTTATGAATCTGACAAAGGGTTAATAAGCAGAATCTACAAAGAACTCAAGCAAATCAGCAAGGAAAGAGCTAACAATCCCATTCATCATTGGGCAAATCAATCGTTACAGGCCCACATGAAAGAAAAACACAAATTCAAGAAGCAGGGAGAGTAAGGGAAGAGGAGGCTTGGTAAACTCTTACCCAACAGGTGCTAGGTAGGGTACATGGCACACTTCCTGGGTGAAAGACTCAACTGCAGCTAGGACTTTACCTTACAAGCTCAAACAATGTAGCCGTATTGTATGTGTTATGCCCAGGAGTCTCTCAAGGACCATACTGCCAGACAAGTCAAATTTAAAGAGAAGTCCTTTTATTGAAGAGCCAGCCAGTGACTGCCTCAGTGTCCCAACGTGGGGTTTCTCAGAGCAGCCCCATGTGCTTAAGAGGTCAGATTTTTAAGGCTTGGTCTGCATCATGGTTGACAAGCTGCCCAGGTGCATCCAGGTAGGTTAGCAAGCATTGTACAGAAGCAGAATTTTGTGGTTAGTCATACATCTTTGTTTCAGTACTTTACCACCTGGTATTTCTTAAAGATCAGTCCAGGGACAGTTGGTAACCTCCCAGTCCATTTCTCAGGGAGTTAGTTAATCAAGAAGTCAGTGAATACTTTCCCATCTATCTTGGCAGTGAATCAGACTTATTTCATTTTGTTGAGGGCTTGCAGCCCAGAAATTTGCCAGAAGTTAACTGGTATTTTTTCACCTTAGTCTAGGCCTAATATATATACCCTCATATTAATCAGAATAAAAACAAGAATTAAAGTTTTAAAAAGTTTGTAAACATTTTATATTAAATCAAAATTATTGCTTAGTTAGAAGAAATAAAGCTAGTACTAGTAATAAAACTGGATCTCAGATATCCTTGGATTGTTTTCTAAAGCACAGGAGGAAAAAAAAATCCCATTTTTTTAATTTTTGTTTGTTTGTTTGTTTCCTAAAGTAAAAGTCATCATTCAAATTCATCAATTAAAACATGCTTAGAGACAATTTAATGGTATATGGCACACTTCCTGGGTTAAGGTCTCAACTACAACTTGGACTTCACCTAACAAATGCAAACAGTGTAACCTAATTGTATGCACTCTTGTAGATTAAATAAAAAAAAATTTTTTTTAATCTGCTTAGAGAAAGCATATATAACTAACAATGCTGAGGTTTTTTTAGCCTATCCAAAAGCTATATTATCAAAATAACCAGGAAATAGATTATATATACTCATACATATGTTTGCATATATGTATATGTGTACATATGAGATCAGACAATTAAGTTCATAAACTCATCCTAGAAAAAGTGTTACATACCTCATTGCTGAATATCACTACAGTCACCTTTGATGTACTCTTCTGGAGGAGCTGACAGCAGTGACTAGTCCACCCTTCAAAGCAATTTTGGAACTCCTTTTCTGGAACAGCCATCACAGCTGTCATTGTACGAAGATCTGACAATTAGGTTCATAAACTCATCCTAGAAAAAGTGCTACATACCTCATTGCTGAATATCACTGCTCTCAACAGATGGCCAACAGGAGTATTTCAAAGGTGACCACAGCGATATTCAGCAATGAGGTGTGTAGCACATTTTCTAGGATGCGTTCATGAATTTAATTGTCAGGCCTCATGTGAGTATGTGAGTGTACACACACACACTCACACACACACAGTACGCCTACTTTGTAAAATACATTTTAAGAAGGAACTCTCACTTAAGGAAGCCGTGGCAATGTTAAGTAGTCCCTTCCTCTGGTCTATCAGCATGTTGAAGGCAAAAGCGAACACCTCATTTGTCTCTCAGAACATTGTAAACTAAACTCAGGTCTGACCACCATTCATTAGCCACCACCAATGACAGTGTACACCTTCTACCATCTTCTGGAATTGCCCTCCCTGCTCCCATTCCTAGAAACCTCTCTGTAGCATTCAGCATCCCCCATTCTAAAGGAGATCCCTATCTGGGCTTAGGAATTCTCCCTGTGATTGTTCCCTCCCTTTCCCTCTGGGGAGGCTCCCATAGTTGCATTTGAACTCTCTGCTCAAGCTGCACATTCCAGAGCTCACCGCCTCTTTTTCAGAGACAGGCTTGGGCCTGGACTTCTCTCATGGACATGAGCCCACATTTTGGGGGTGTTTAATAGGACATCTTCATCTGCAGGCTCCACATGCTTCTCCAACTCTGTAAATCCAGAACTGAATTGTTTACCTTTCTGAAAATCTGTTCATCTAAGCACTCAAAACATAAACATCAGAACCAGCCCTGATTTTGTTTTTTTCTTTTTTTGAGACAGAGTCTGACTCTACATAGAGTTGCTTTTCCTAAGATGTCACATATTTGGCATTACACATATGTAACCTTTCCAGACTGGCTTCTTTCACTTAGCCATTGAAGGTTCTTCCCTGTTTTGCAGCTTGACTGCACACTCTTTTTATTGATGAATAGTACTCTATCGTCTGGAGATGCCACAGGTTGTTTATCCATTTACCTTCTGACAGATATCTAGGCTGCCTCCAAGCTTTGAAAATCATGAATAAAGCTGCTATTAACACTGGTGTGCAAGTTTAGGAAAATTCCAAGGAGCACAATTATTGGGGTATATAGGAAAAGTAGACTTATTTTGTAAGAAAATGTTCAATTATCTTCCAAAGTGGCTGTACCATTTGCATTCCCACCAGCTCTGAATGTGAGTTTGGTGGTGGACACTTTTGTCATCATTTAGTGTTGTCAGTGTCTGGGGTTTTAGCCATTCTAACAGGTGTAGAAGCATCTCATAATTTTTTTAATTTCCAGTTCCCTGTAATGTGTGTTGTGAAGCATCTTTTCATTTGTCATCTGTATATCTTCTTTGGTGATGTGTCTCTTCAAGTCTTTTGCCTATTTTTTAATGAGGGTGCTCATATTATTGAATTTTAAGAGTTGTTTTTATGTTTTGAATACTTGTCCTTTTCCAAACTTTTTCTCCCAGTCTATGTTCTGGCTTTTCATTCTCTTCACAGCACCTTTCACAGAAGCTTTTAATAGTTAAGTTTGGCTTCTCACTTCTTTCTTTCATGGACTGAGTCTTCGGTGTTACATCTTTAAAATCACCACCTTACACAAAGTTGCCTGGATTTTCTCCTACTATAGTCTAGTTTTATAGCTTTACAGTTTACATTTAGGTCTATGATCCACTTTGAATTAATTTCTGTGAAATATGTAAGCTATGTGTCCAGACTCATTTTTTTTTTTTGCATGTGGAATTCTAGTTGTTCCAGCACCATTTGTTGAAAAGACTCTCCATTATCCATTGAGTTGCCCTTGCTGTTTTGTCAAAGATCAGTTGAGTATATTTTTTTTTGGTCTATTTCTGGGCCCTCTGTCTTGTTCCATTAATCTATCTGTCTATTCTTTCACTGATACTATACTGTCTTCATTACTGTAACATTATAAAAAGTGTTGAAGTCAGGTAGTGCCTATCTTCTGATTTCCTTCTTCTTCAATATTTAGTCAGCTATTCTTGGTCTTTGTCCTCTCCATATAAACTCTAGGATCACTTCAACAGTATTCATAAATTAACTTGCTGTCATTCTTATTATGATTGTGTTGAAGCTATAGATCAACTTAAAAGGCTTAGCTCCCTTATTAATTTTTTAGACACAGGGTCTCACTCTGTCAGTCTGAAGTGCAGTGGCTATACACAGGCATGATCATAGCTCAAGGCAACTTCAAATTCTTGGCCTAAAGTGATCCTCCCACCTCATGGCATTATAGGCGTGAGCCACCATGCCCAGCTTCTCCCTTTAAATGAAAAAGTACTTTGCATCTCTCCTCCTTCCTATGTGCAAGCCTTTAGTAATCAGGTCTTAAACACTTTCCACATACTTTTATTCCATTCCTTTTTGTGCTGAAAAAAGAACAGAACTCAACCCCCTCTACCCAGCAAGGTCTCCAGCTCTAGCAAGCACCAAGCTACCAGGTAATAATGTAGAGAAAATTCAGGATGGACAGAACCATAACAAGGCATTCTCTGATGCTTTATCAAAGACTTGCCTTCTGGGGAGCGGGATTAAAGATGGCGACCGAGTAACAGCTTCCCTGCAACTGGGCACAGTGAGTCTGGGGAGATAAGACTCCAGGCATCTCTGGCAGGTGGGATCTGCCTATAATCATCCCTTTGAGGATACAGGGAGTCAGCAAGGGACTTCTGGATCCCAAGAGGAGGACAAAAACAGTGGAAAACTGGCAAGCAAGCGGTTGCATGTGTTCGATGAAACTAATCCCACCGGCAACCATAACTACAAGCAGCAGTGAGACTGCAAACTGGAAAGGCCTTACCTGTGAACTGTTTTGGTGTTTTTGGACTTGGCACTCAGTTGAACTGCCTTGGGGAGAGCTTGAGAAGTTGTGCAGAAAATTTGGGCATTGTCTGGGGCCCCAGACTGAGCCACTGAGCTGGGCGCAGGAAGCCATTGTGAGAGAACTGCCCCAGCAAGCTCTGCCCTCAGGGTCCCAGAGAAAAGATCGGCCGGGACCTAGTAACCTAGTGACTGAGCAGCCTAAAGGTGGGGACTGAGCTGCCTTACAGCCTTAATCCTTAGGGGCAGAGTGAACCAGTTTTAGCACACTGGAGCCTCGGGCTGTTGCCCTAGGCAGAGTGGAGTCATGTCACAGCTCATAGCAACCGCAAACTCCTGGGCTTGGTGCCACCCAGACCTCCATAAGAGCTGTTCTGCGACCCCCGACCCCCGACCCACACCCACCTGGACTCCACATGCCCTGACCAGGAACTGCGGAAGCCATGCAACCCTGCATCCTCCCTCCTATGTCTTCCGAACCTCCACAATAGCCCACTTGTCAGGCCAGAAACTCTGGTACCCGTGTGCCCTCTAGAACCCTCCCTGCCTCTGCGCACAGCCCTTCTGCTGGCCAGAGACTGCTGGAGCCTTGGGCTTTCTGTGCCAAAGTCACTGGATTCCAGACACTTCCAGAACCGTGCGCACCACCTCCTGCCCTATTGCTGGATCTGGGTGGATCTCACACTGGAGCTGTTCCACAACCAGAACTCCCAAGGTGGAGCAGCCCCAGAGGAACAACACAGGGTCACTCACTATAAAGATCCAGCAACAATAGAGTGACCCTGCTGGGGTCTATTCTTGGAGAGACACCTCCCGAACTCTGAGGACGACCACAGGCAATGGTGAAAAACAATCATGAGGCAAAATCAACAGAAAAACTCTGGCAATATGAATAATCAGAGAATATCAACTCACCCAAGGATCAATGGGGCAGACACAGAACAAGATCCCATGCACAAACAAATAGCTGAGATGTCAGAAAACGAATTCAGAATCTGAATAGCAAAAAAGATCGAATTAGAACTCCAAGCAGTAACCCAAAATATAACTCAAGAATTCAACAAAATCAAAGACCAAATGACCAAAGATTTTGATACACTGAGACAAGAAGTTGCATCCCTCAAAGATCTGAGAAACACAGTAGAATCCCTCAGTAACAGAATGGAGCAGGCAGCAGAAAGGATTTCTGACATTGAAGACAAAGTTTTCAAACACTCCCAAACTGTCAAAGAGGAAGAGAAATGGAGAGCAAAAACAGATAACTCTCTCAGAGAGCTCTGGGATAATTTGAAGAAAACCAATATTCCTCTCATAGGTATTCCCGAAAGCGACGAAGTGGCTTCACAAGGCACAGAGTCTCTTCTCCATGAGATTATGAAGGAGAACTTTCCAGACATGCCAAGAGATTCCAAAATTCAGATAGCAGACAGTTTCAGAACTCCAGCACAACTCAACCCAAATAAGACTTCCCCCAGACACATGATAATCAATTTCACTAAAGTTAATAAGAAGGAGAAAATTCTGAAAGCTGCCAGACAAAAGAAAACTATTACCTACAAGGGGAAGAATATTAGAATAACTGCAGATCCCTCTGCTGAAACCTTTCAAGCTAGAAGAGGATGGTCATCAACTTTTAATCTCCTAAAACAAAATAACTTTCAACCCAGAATCCTGTACTCAGCTAAACTGAGTTTCATTTATGACAAAGAAATTAATTACTTCAATGACATTCACATGTTGAAGAAATTTGCCATAACTAAACCACCTCTCAAGGATATTCTCAGAAGTACCTTCCATTAAGACCAGCATAATCCTCCAACACAAAAGTAAACCCACCCAGAAAATTTTGATCAAACTCCAACTTCCACAGTCACAAAAAGATTACAAATGTCCACCAGACTCTTGAAAGGCTTATCGATACTCTCAATTGATGTGAATAATTTAAATTGTCCTCTAAAGAGGCACAGGTTGGCTGACTGGAAACAAAAACCCAAGCCACGTATCTGCTACATCCAAGAATCACACCTTACATTAAAAGACAAATATAGACTGAAGGTGAAGGGATGGTCATATATATTCCAGGCAAATGGAAAGCAGAAAAAAGTAGGCACTGAAATCCTATTCACAGACAGACTTTAAACTAACCAAAATAATTAAGGATAAGGATGGACACTTCATATTTGTTAAAGGTAATACTCAATAAGATGAGATTTTGAATACTAATATTTATGCACCCAACCACAACACACCTCAATTTATAAGAGAAAAAATCTAACAGACATGAGCAACTCGATTTCCTCCAGTTCCATAGTATTTGGAGATTTTAACACCCCTTTAGCAGTCCTTGATAGATCCTCCAAAAAGAAGCAAAGCAAAGAAATTTTAGATTTAAACTAACCATTCAACAACTGGATTTAACAGACATCTACAGAACATTTCACTCCAACAAAACTGAATATACATTCTTCTCATCACCCCACAGAACATACTCAAAAATCGACCACATCCCAGGCCACAAATCTAACCTCAGCAAATTTTAAAAAATAGAAATTATTCCTTGCATCTCCTCAGACCATCATGGAATAAAAGTTGAACTCAATAACAACAGGAACCTGCATACCCATGCAAAGACGTGGAAGCTAAACAACCTTATGCTGAAGGATACATGGGTTATAGACGAGATTAAGAAGGAAATTACCAAATTTTGGGGAACAAAACAACAATCAAGACACGTATTATCTGAACCTCTGGGATACTGCAAAGGCAGTCCTAAGAGGGAAATTTATAGCACTGCAAGCCTTCCTCAAGAAAACGGAAAGAGAGGAAGTTAATAACTTAATGTGACATCTCAAGCAACTGGAGAAGGAAGAACACTCCAACCTCAAACCCAGCATAAGGAAAGAAATAACAAAATCAGAGAAGAACTAAATGAAATTGAAAACAAAAGAATTATACAACAGATCAATAAATCCAAAAGTTGGGTTTTTGAAAAGATCGATAAAATAAATAAACCTTTGTCCAAACTAACCAGAAAAAGAGTCAAATCTCTAATTTCATCAATCAGAAATGGTAATGATGAAATAACAACACAGCCCTCAGAAATTCAAAAAATCCTTAACCAATACTACAAGAAACTCTACTCTCCCAAATATGAAAATCTGAACCAAATCGACCAAAACCTGGAAGCACGCCACCTACCAAGACTTAGCCAGAACGAAATGTTGAACAGGCCTATATCAAGTTCTGAAAGAGCATCAACTATACAAAGTCTCCCTAAAAAGAAAAGCCCAGGACCAGATGGATTTACCTCAGAATTCTAGCAAAATTTTAAAG
>CAUYPK010017235.1:0-28721 GCA_963574355.1 Loris lydekkerianus
TTTGACACATTTTCATCACACTGGTTAACATAGCCTTCCTGGCATTTTCTTAGTTATTGTGTTAAGACATTTATATTCCACACATATTTACCAGCCGATGACCTCTGTATCTTCACTGTGAACGGAAGATAGTACCAACAATCAGACTTCACAGAGCTACTATGAAGGATAAATTAGGTGAGGTATGTAAGGTGCCTCGCCTAGCCCAGGTTCTAAGTGTTTAATGCTAAACACATTGTTTCATATTCTCAAGTAAATGCTACCTTTTGCTGCCTTCAGAAGTTATTTTGAAACTGCCTACCCAAACTATTTCTTTAAATAAACATTTGACACAATTCCCTTCTAATTTTCCTGCTTGGCAAGTTAGAAGAGAGATACAAATTGACTCTTCAAGAATATAGCCTTCTTTTTAACTTTTTCTCAAAGAAGGTTTTAATTTCATCCCCACTAGCAAGTGTCATTTGCAACTTAACTTTCTCATATTTGTGCAATTCAATTTCAGAAATTATTTTGAATAGCTGTGATCTTAAATACGCATATTTTTAATAAAGTATCTATCATAAGAATAATGTATTCTGAGGTCAGAGGTACCCATCACAATGCCAGCTCACAGAGACCATGACCTCTTCTTCTCTTTCTCTTCTTTCACCTTCATTTTTTTTTTTTTTTCAGAATCTATTTCAATAAACTACATAGAAAGAGAGCTCCAGGAATTTTGCCAGTGGCCTGTTTATCAAACTTGGTAGTCATTCTAGACTACAGCTCCACAGTGTAGCAACCATTTACTCCCCAATCTACAATCCAATGATCATTATTGGATTGATCATACTGTCTACCCAAAGTGAACGGTTATCTCCTTGTTCTGTAAAATCAGTACATGTGCTCTCACCTGCATGCCTTCTTTCAAAAATATTTCTTTTTGTTTGTTTGTTTGTTGGATGATTGGTTTTGAGACAGAGTCTCACTATGTCATCCTCGGTAGAGTGCCATGGCGTCACAGCTCACAGCGACTCAAACTCTTGGGCTTAAGCAATTCTCTTGCCTCAGCCTCCCAAGTAGGTGGGACTACAGGCACCCACCACAATGCCTGGCTATTTTTTTTGTTGTTGTTGCAGTTGTCGTTTAGCAGGCCCAGGCCTTGTTCGAACCCACCAGCCTCAGTATATGTGGCTGGCGCCTTATTCACTGAGCTACAGGTGCTGAGCCCTTTCAAAAATATTTCTGAAGTTGGGAATGCCTGTGGTCTGGTTATCTGATTTTGTACTTTAATAATCACCTCCTTCAAGTACCTCTGGAACTCACCTGCTCTCTGAACTCCTCTGAACTGTCTCCTATCCTTCTTCTTAGATATGTTATATTATGTAGTTATGTAAAGTCTGCAAACTCTGTCTCCAACAAAATATAATTTCATTTATGTTAGGAGCCTAAGTTTTCTATTTATTTGACATAAACTGGAAAATGAAAATCACCATGCCTTTTTTTTTTTTTTTACCAACCACACATTTAATAAAGTATACACTTTTCAACAAATAGCTTAAAGATTTTTAGTTCATGGTAATTTTAAGACTTATAATGAGCATTCTTTAGTCCCATACTTTTGAAATAAATTAATGTCTTCAAGCCACACTTTTAGTAATTAAGTGAGATACTCTTCAAGTTAAATGACCTAATACCAACCCACCTATCTAGAACATTTTTGTTGAACTTCTTGGATATATTTCTATATTTTATTTCTTATGTCAGTACAGAATACTGTCATATAAGTTTCATTACTAAAAAGATACAGAAATCTTAAACACTAAATATTTAGAAACTGATGTAACTAGTTATAAAACCATAATTATGTAAGAGAGTGCTCTTTTCTAACAAGAATACTTCATGTCTGTCATTCCGTGTTTTAATGCTATAGTACGTATTAGCTATTTCTATTATTACCATTCTACAAACAACTGCCATTCTTGAAACTGATTGATGTTTAGGAATAAAGCACTTTTATTACATGTTGCCAACTTCAGAGGAGCAATCTTATAACCTACCGAGCTTTTTTGAGAAGTGATGATACCTTGTATTCCTGGAACTAATCACTGCTAAAGAAAGTAAAAAGGTGAAAACATAATTTTTTTTTTTTTCTGTGAAGACCTCTCATTGCATTATATGCCATTCTACTATAAGATGATTATAGTGTTTTGTCTGTCACAGATGACAGTGGTGAGAGGGAACTTCATATATATGCAAAGAAATGTGTAGATACCTGTCTGTCTCTACAAGCCCTTATGTTATCTTCCTATTTCAGTCTGGCTAGCCCTATCTCACAGCTATGAAATAAGGATTGACCTCAAAGAAATAAAACTCTTGTTGAATTTTAACCTGAGCAAAAATTAATGATGTTAATATAATTGTTTTGTTGTTTCACTAGTTCTTTTAGTCATGTCGTACAGTCTTCAGCCTCCATTCTTTGAAGTTCTTGCCTGCAATTGGCCACCTTGAACTTACTACCTTTCCTCTAATTATGCCTCTTGTGCCACCTGATTCATCTGCTGACCTTAAGTCATTGCCCCACCCCCGCTGAATACTTTGGCCTCTGGTTCACTATCTTTCTATTACTTCAACTTCTGCCATCATTATTAAGAGATCATAAATAGAAAAGTACTTCAGGATCTAGCTAGCATATAGTAAGAGTGACCAATTTTAACTTTTACCATCACCGTCATTAATGATCCCCATCTGAAACATCAGAGTCCTCATTGCTGTAGATCCATCCAGTTCCAAAGCTGTGTTTAAAATGATATAGTAGCTAACACTTTTGTAACACTTCTACTGCTCCAAAGCATTTTCAAAATTTCATTTGATTTCTTAAAACAACCTTTATCAGATAGGGTTGATAGCATTAAAATAATTAAAATCCAGCTTATGATTGCTATGAAGAGAGGAAAGCAGAATTTATACCAATGATTTTTGGGACCCGAAGCCATACATGGTTTTGCAATTGGACAACATTTTAGCAAACTCTTTCCCATAATCAACATGGTTACAATCTCCATGAGCACAACCTCTAGGATACTATTTATAAATAATGCATTAACATAATCCTAATTTTACAGTCCTGGAGACACTGAGAAACGGAAACCAAAATGTAAGAAATAGGCTATATTCCATGTTTTTAAGTTGCTCACCCATTGTCTACTTAGATAATAATAATCTCAGGTACTTACCCTAGACTAAATTCATTATCCTCTGCAAATCTTAAAAGTGGTCACAGTTAATGACATTAACTTCTGAGTCTTCTTGACATCCCTCAGCCTCTTACAGTACAACACCTAATTAGTCACAAGTTCCTATATACTCCACCTCTGAGTGTGAATGAAATCTTTTACCTGATCTTCTATTCCTATAGCCTTGACTTAGTCCAAGCCCTTGAACTTGTAGACTTAATTCTTGCATGACTTCTACTACTAATTTATCCATGTTCATTCTCATCTCCTTCTGGTCTTTATTAAACAGCACCATCATTTACAAAGTTTGAAACACCATTTTTTTTTTTTTTCCTGGAGACAGAGTCTCACTTTGTTACCCCGGGTAGAATGCCATGGCATCATCATAGCTCACAGCAACCTCAAAGTCTTGGGCTCAAGTGATCCTCTTGCCTTGGTCTCCTGCATGGGTGCGACTACAGCCACCTGCCATGATCCCTGACTAATTTTTTTCTATTTTTAGTAGAGATGGGATCCCACTCTTGCTCAGGATGGTCTTGAACTCCTGAACTCAAGTAATCCATCCTCCTCACTCTCCCAGAGTGCTGGGATTATAGCACTGAAATACCAGAAATGCCATTTTATCTGGTATCCACCCTGCTCAAAACGCTCAGGGACCCTCTCACATTCACAAAAGAGTCCCAAATGCTGAGTCCTTCTGAAGGACTTGGATACGGGTGGTTTGTGTGGGAGTTGACCTCAGGGAATAGGTACCAGGGAGGAGAGGACATGAGACAAAGACGGAGCAAAAGCCAGTATGAGAGAATATCCTTGTTAGAGGACAACTGTGGACTCCTGAGAAGTGTGCAGAGGCCATGAAACGTGGTTCCCCTGAAGGGCAGAATGTGAAACAGACTGAGGGTAGTCCTTGGAACATCAACTCCCCTGCCCTTCCCTGGGGCTGGGGTGCACAGGCCTAGTGGGCTCTTGCAAGGGCAGCAGGGGCCTTTGGACAGGCGGTGCAAAGACTTAGCAGGGCAGGTGGGACTCTGCTTTCCAGGCTCAGGAACAGCTGACAGACAGGGAGCTGCCCGTAGCAGCTGCAGCCACAGTCAGAGGCAGCTGTGGGGGCTGTGACGTGTGCCCCTCACCTCGCCTTGTCCCCTCCTTTCCCTTCCGCTTCCTCCATTACCCCAGGCCCTGCCGCACACTTCATGTCCCACTTCCCCATCTCTATCCTTTTCCTCACGCACTTCTTTCTGTGACTCCCATCCTTCCTTTCTCTACCTTCCAAAATGCCACTTACGCTTTAAGAAGTAACTTCTGTTTCTTCTGCAAGTAAAGATGACCCACCCAGACAAAGTACAATATACTTCCCTCTGAGCTGTCACGGTCGTTCTCCCAGCTTTTACTGGAGCCACATCTTCCTTTAGCTAGATTGTAAATTTCTTTAAGACAGGACTGATGTCTCACTCATGGTTACGTCACTGCCTCCAGCCACAATCGCTGCTTCATCGTTAGCATTCTATAAAACTCTGCTGATTTAATGAATGAAAACCCTTGAATATTTTAAATCTATAGTTCAAATTTGCATAAAATTTAATTTTGGAATTTAAATTTTTTCCAAGTGATGGTACAGAACTTTTCTTGAAGAAAAGCTGGGAAGATACACACTAAGACTGTGTGTATTGCACAGGAACTTTATGGACAGCCTGTGTATGTGCATGGAATATAAATATACATATTTTAGTTCCAATAGTAAATGTCAAAATGCGTTCTCTAATAATCCTTAGCTCTCAGGACTCATTTATAAAAATATAGGCCTCATTATGTCCCTGTACAAATAAGTGAATATCAAAGTTATATTAATTGAAGTATTTTATATTCCAATGAAATGTATCAAATATAAAGATTTTATAAATACGTATGCATATCTTTTAACATTATCCAGCCTATTATTTGAAAAAAATTAAGTCTGCCATTTTTTATTTAATCGATTTCACAATTTTGCTACACTTCAGTTTTCTCTTTCTAAATACTTTGATCTGTTGATGTAAGATTTTTCTGCACTATGGTATGTTAAAAGTATGTCCTCAGTCACCTGATTTTGTAGAAATTTTTGGACATGAGATTCCAAAAGGACCTGGTCAGTAATTGTAAGGTGGTATGAAGTGGGAAGGTAGGTGGGCAGAGGAAGGGCTTACATAATCTTCTGGACAAGATTACATATCTACGAATAGAATGCATGACTTTCATCATCATATATCCCCATTATTCTCAGATTATAAAATTATAAACATTGAAGGGATATTAAGGACTTCATAGTTATTTTGTTCTTAGTACCAAGATGTCTGAGAGAGGGGAGAGGTAATGTAAAGATAGAAGATTTGGGGCAGAAGTGATGCTACAGAAATTAGAGGGCAGGGGAATATAACTTAAGGGGTGAGGGAGGAAAGGGGGGCAAGCGAAAAGCTGACCATTTTTAGCTGTTAGAAAGTGGTTCAGCCTATGATGTCTACTATTATGTTTGATTAAAATTGGAAACATTTTACCATCATTTTTATGAGGGAGTCAAAACAGGCATCCTGGAAAGAAATAACCGAGTCATTACCAGCATTCCCATTTCTACCGTAATAGGTCTTCAACCCTCTGTAGGGACATGAAGTGTTAAAATAGGAAGGCTGAATGAACTCATGGTCACCTGTCATCAGTCAATATTAATTTCTTGTACAAACAGCATTAATTCTTTTCATCTGGAAGTCTTTTACAAGGGAGAGAAACTTTTACCCATTTGTGCTGGCCCTACCTGAAAATAAAACGGTGAACCTAACTCCTCAAGTGTACACAACTTGTACAGCGTGAGGATGAGACATGAATAATCTGTTACTCTGTTTCTAAAAGGCAGCCCCAGCCTTCCACAGGGATGAGAGGCATGGATCCCACACAAACTGTTTGGGAGCCTGTGGCTTAGCAAGTAGAGCGCCAGCCCCATGTACCGAGGGTGGCGGGTTCGAACCCCATCCCGGCCAAACTGGAACAAAAAACAGCCAGGTGTTGTCATGGGTGCCTGTCGTCCCTGCTACTGGGGAGGCTGAAGCAAGAGACTCGCCTAAGCCCAGGAGTTGGAGGTTGCTGTGAGCTGTGATGCCACCTCACTCTACCCAGGGCAACAAAGTGAGACTCTGTCTCTAAAAAATCCTGAGTCCAACACTTGTCAGTTTCTCCTGGTTCAGGCATTCCTCTCTGAAGAAAAAAATGGCAAAAGATGTAAAGTTTCCATCTTTTTAGATGTCTGAATAGTTTTCCATGGTATACCTATACCATAGCTTGTTAATCCATTCCTATACTCAATTCTAATATGAAGAGTGTAGACAATCTAATACAAGGCGGGGGATAGGGGAATGTGGGAGGGGGGTGAGGGGAGGAAGGGGGTGGGGGTCACGGTGTGTGGCATACCTCTTGAGGGCATAACACAATTATAAGATTATCTAACATGTAACCTAATTCTTTGTACTCTCAATGAATCTCAAACAATAAAAAAAAGAAAAAGGAAGAAAAAATAAAGAGAAAAAATATATAAAGAGAGAAAAAAGAAGAAAAAAAATGGCAGAAATAAAAATATCTACCTTTCCAGATTTTTGAGAGGATTAAATTACTTAATATTTTTACAACACTTAGAATAGAGCTTGGCATCTAGGGAGTGTCATGTATAAATTTATGCCCTTGGTCATGCTTACGAAACATTGACTTTATCCTTGGAAGCTCTGTTTTCTCAAGACTTTCTTCAGTTATATCAGACTAATGTGGTGATAGGAAATAAAACATATGTTGGGTTTTTTTGCATAAATACCCCCAAACAGGGCATTTTATTCATAATTCGTGATACTCGCACATGCCCTGAAGTCTCATAATCGGTTAAGATGAATTTGGTGCCGAAATGAAGGCAACGCAGGTGCTGCTGATGAGCAGTTTCCCTCGTCCACAGAGCTCTTACAGGTGCAAAGCGTCAAACCTCCTCTTCTACCTTCTGATTTCAGCCTGCACAAACCAAAGATCTAGCATCAAAACTTCATTTTTATCCTCTGTGACTTGGCCTCTTGACACACTCTTAGCAAATGAGATCTTTTCTTCTTGTCTGGGTAAGTCTTCTGAAGTTGAAAGTGTTGAAATAAATGGCTTATGACATGTATAGTGTTGAAATAAACGTTTATTTTAACACTTCATAAGTCATGAGCCATTTATTTTAACACTTTTCACTTGAAGTGTTTAAATAATAGGTTTTATACAGGGATGTGTCATCCACTCTGTTTAATGTAAAAGTGAATATGTAAATACATCCATCTATCTAATCTGGATTTTACACCCTTTGGCTGCCAAACAGCGTGGTTGCCATAGTTTCTGGAGTAACCTGAAATTAAATTTTCTTCTCTTTCATTTTCTGTTGATAGGTAATTTGGTGGTACATAAGGTGATTGGACATCACTCCATTAATAGACAAATGATTAAATACATTTATTTTCAGAAACCCAAAATAGTGTCAGCAAAGACTAGGGCTGACGCTAAAATGCTTTCATAACTAGAGAAGCTTTTACTTTAAAAATGTCAGGATTTGTCTTTTTGTTTTTAGAATTAATAGCAACTTGTTTCCAGGGTTATTTTTTGAGTATTCATACAAATATGTGTGTGAGGGGTATATATATAACAAGTATCCATGTAGTGCCAATGTCTGGAACCAGTGAGTACATACAAATACTAACTTTTTGAAAGGGGACATTGTTAACAACTGTGCTGGTCCCCTGTTGACCAAAGTCAATACCTTTGGGTTGAATCTGAGATATTCCAGTTGCCATACAACGCAAGATATTTAACCATTTTTAGCATAAAAAGTAGCATTCTCAGGGACTTTATGAGATTTAAATGAAATAGCACAAGTCAAAGCCTCGAGTGGTTTGTGCACATAACTTCTTTCAACAAAGGATAACTGTTATTATTTCTTAGCAGGAGGTGGCAATTCATAAAAAAGCTGTAAATGTTGTATTTTTAAAAATTATTTTCAGTAGTCACAAGTTGATACCTTTATGCCACAAACTGTAGCCCCACTGATCATTTTATAATAGCAGGAAGAATCTAAGTGTTATTTAAGGGATACTGTTTAAAATAAACTTTTTCTTTTGGAATAATTTTAGACTTACAGAAAAATGAAAAGATAGTACAGAGAGTTTCTCTGTGCTTCTCAACCAGTTTCTCCTACTTGTAATTATAACACATTATTTTAATTTAAGAATTTACCAAAGTAATACCTTATGGTAGGAAGTACAGAGTGTCCGTAAAGTTCATGTGCAGTTTAAATGGCGCTATTTTAAATTGCACACAAACTTTATGGACACTTTGTATTTGTACAAGAGCTTGTATTTTAAAGACTAGTAAAGAATGGTGAGACATGGATGGAGCAAACCACTGTGAGGCGGATGCTGAGGAGGACATAGGGCAAGGAAGCACAGGAAGGGAAATTAAAAAGGGAAAGTTAGAAAAACCACACTTCTCCCAAAGACTTGTCATTTTCCTACATATAAACCACTCCCCAACAAATCTCTCTCTATTGAAAGAGTTAATTGAGACATGAAAGGGTAAAGTGTTTGCTTTTGCTTTCACATACTAGAAAATCTTTTCAAGAATAATTAAAAGCTGAGAAGGAAAAATGCTACAGAAAGAATACAAACACTGGCATTCATTTTCCATTTGACATTTTCCAATGTCTATAAATGCTATTGATTTTAAATTCTGAATTATTTCGCTTCTGAACACGCCTTGTAAAATTATTACAATGCGGTTTGTGTGGGCTTGTAATCATTGATTGCAACATTACACTCTCCATAAATGTGCCATCTTGAGTAATTAAACTTGTTAGTATTTTGTTTGCCTACAGTCTTTAGAGTGCTAGCCCCTTTTGAACATCATAATATAATTTCTCTAGTTCTGTTTGTGCTTGATATGGGAAAGATATAATTTTTTCCTGAAACTTTTAAATGCTTTTCCATTTTCAAATTTCAGCTTTTCAGAGCTGCCCCGTAATAATTCTGCAGTTAGTAAATAAGAATTCTGAGAGTCTTATGATTTGTTTCATGGAGTTTATAAATAAATGATCCTGGAGAATGCAAACAGGAGATCTTTTTCGTACTAGAGACTTCCTGAGCATGCCATTTCTCACACCTTCATTCATACTGCCTAGAGTAAAATAAACACTAGCATTCCAAAAAAGATACACCTTGTGCCTGTCAGCCCTATTTACACTGGGTTGCAGATACACTTGCAAAAAATTGCAAGACTGTTGTAGTCCAACATCATTTCTCTTGACTTTTAAACATTTGCAAAGAGCTGCTAAGCTCTAATAAAGAAAAACAATATGTAGCACTGTTGACAAAGGTTACTAAAAAAGTCTCTCCCCTTGAGGCATGGAAACCGTGTTCCAGCCCTGTCTCTATGACTGGATTTAGCACATCTGTGATCCCCCAAACTCAAATCTGAACAGTGCTGTGCTGCTTGGAATCATTATACGCAATTTAAGCATTTGGTTGATGAAACACTTATGGCTACAATGCAAATGGGGGGGGGGCAAGAAAGCATCTATGAATGAGAAAAAACATATGCATCACATTTTGCATAGATGATTGCACTAGCACTGACTATTCCTCCACCACGTTGGTCCTGCTAATAGGCTATTTTCTTTTCATGCAAGCAGAAGTTAGCTAACTGCCATTTGGCACTGCATTGAGTCATCCAGGGTGGCCCTCTTGCCAATTTGCCCGAACATCCATGCCAATCCACAAAGTAATGACCTTGATTTGACAAGAGCCTGAAATTTCATCAGAAGAACATTAAAAATTGGAAATGTAGCAAATAGAGAAAGGATATTTCATTACTAACCCATCATAGACTTGACATAGCTATAAGCCAAATATTCTTTAAGGATTCGTCTGGGAAGAAAAATTTATGATTACATGGTTTTAAGAGGAATAACACCCTTGAGTGTCTCTGCTCTTGTTTTGGAGAGGTAAAGATATACTCAAATACCAATTTGGGCATAAAGTGAAAAAGCAGAAATTCTCATTAGATGTTAACAATATTTGTTATCAGTCGATGACATTTTTTGAAATTAGGCTCTGGGGTCTTACTGAGCACAATCATCTGCAAAGCGCCAAACTACTTTTATGGCTCACTAAAGCTGTGCCTTTCTAAATAGAGGGATTTTTAGAATGCGTGGCCAATTCAGGAGTTATGCTGCAGATGCATTAGTTGATCCTTAATACCTGTGTTTGTATTTGCCTCGTTTCTGTATCTCTTGTATCCTTATCCTTCCTTACTGACAGTATGGGGGGTGGGGGGGTGAGAGGTTGTGTTTGTATACTTGCTTATGTGATATACATGGCTTCTTTAAAATCATCACTTTAAAGAAAATTTCAGGGGGTGGCGCCTGTGGCTCAAAGGAGTAGGGTGCCAGCCCCATATACCGGAGGTGGTGGGTTCAAACCATGCCCCCGCCAAAAACTGCAAAAAACAAACAAACAACAACAAAAAACTTAAAAATAAAATCTCTTGGAGATTATAAATGTTAATGAAGCAAGCAACATCATAAAAATTGCTCTTTGGGGGTCACCTAGTTGACATAGACCTACTTTGCATGATGTACTAGACGTGATGATCTTCCCATGATGTACTGGAGATGATGCCTTTAGATACGTTCACAGACTCGTTTTCTATTTGAAAACAAGAAGATACTCTCATATTTAATAAAATGAAATATTTAAAATATTCTGACTGTCAAAAGATATTTTAGAGGTGGATCCTAATACCCCGTAGGATATTATCTGCTCACTGCTGAGATGGACATTTATTTTACTTATTGATACATTTATATATTTTTATTTTTCAAATGAGTACAGTTGTTATACAATGCAATGCACATATATGAAGTGCTCGGCTAAATTAACTTTCAGAATGGTTCACATCTGTAGTAACTGCAATCCAAAACAGAATAGACAATATTTCCTTAACACCGACAGTTTTCTTGGGTTGCTTGGCAGTCAATTTCTTCAACCCCAGTTGAGACTTTTATCACATAGATTCTTTTTCTCTGTTGTGAAACGTCATAGAGATTAAATAATATTCATTCTCTCTCTTTTTCTCTACTTTCCCCGCCTCCATGTCTGTGGTTTTCTTTGGGTGGAGGGGTGGTATCTGGCCTCATTTGCTCTGCATGAGATTCTTTTTTTTTTTTTTTTTACAAATATTTGTCTATAACTATTTTGTTATATATATATATGAGGCAATTCCTTTTCATTGCTGGTAGCTTTCATTATGTCAATTGATCACAATTTGTTTATCCATTCTTCTATTGAGGGATATGAGGGATTTGGGTTTCCTGCTTTAAGCTATTATGATTCAGGCTGCTGTGAACATTTTGTGCGTACTCTTTTACAGTTTGATTTTCACCTCTCCTGAGTGAATCTCTAAAAAGTAAATTGCTGGATCATGAGAGAGACATACGTTTATTTATTTATTTATTTCTGTTTTTGCAGGGGCGGGATTTGAACCTGCCACCTCCGGTATATGGGGCCGGCAATCTTCTTTGAGCCACAGGTGGCCACCGGAGACATATGCTTATTTTTTTTTTTTTTTTAATTGTTAAACCATAGCTGTGTCATTTCATTCCCATGTCACGGTGTCTAACAATTAAACTTGATCCTCATTGTTATCCGCACTGGGTGTTACCAGTCTTAGTGATTTTTAGCCATTCCAATGGATGGGGAATGGTGTCTTACTGTGATTTTAATTTGTATTTCCCAGATGTGCAACCCCTTTTTAGGTATTTATTGTCTATTTGTATGGCTTCTTTTTTGAAATACATGTTGTATATGATAATTGACTGATGCATTCTTTTATTGTTGGCTTATGGGAGATCTTTGCATATTTTAGATATGAGTTCTTTTTGAAACACTTGTGTGTAAATTTTTTCTAGGCTTTTGCTTCTTTATTCATTGTTTTAGTGATATCTTTTGATGAAGTCCAGTTTAGCAACATTTTAAAAAATTAGTAGATTTAACATTCTTCCCAAGATATCTTTGCCTCACCCAAAGTTACAGAAATATTCTTCTGTGATTTTCTTTTTCTCGGAATGTTTTCTTTTAGATATACAATCCATCTTGAATCTTTAAAGAAAATGTTTTGTATGACACGAGGTGGAGTGATGGGTATCTTCTTCTATTTATGTATTTAAAGACACAGGAGTGCCCACAGCCAGCTCAAACTTCTGGGTTCAAGCAATCCTCTTACCTCCACTTCCCGAGTATCTAGGACTACAGGTGCATGCCACAACACCATTTTCTTTTTAATAGAAAATAAGAATTTTTCTATTTTTAGTAGAGACACATCTCACTCTCACTCAGGCTGATCTCAAACTCCTAAGCACCAGGGGTCCTCCTAAGATGATAGGATTACAAGTGTGAGCCTCTTCTTTTTTGCTTCTTCCAAATATTCTGTCACTGTTAACTGACTTGATACCTTGGTAAAAAGTCAATTGACCTCATCTTTTCATGCTATTTTAGGACTCCATTCCATTTTATTTATGTCTTGTATATTCTAATATCATTGTCTTGATTTTTATAGATTTAAAGCAAATTCTAAAGTGAACTGGTATCCTTGAGCTTTGCCTTTTTTTTCATGATTGTTTTGACTAGTCTAGATTTATTCTTTTATAGAATTTTCAGAATCAGCTTGTCAGTTTCTTCAAATAAAGCATACTGGATTTTTATTTGGAGCCATATTGAACCTACATATCAACTTGGTGAAATTTAACATTCTAATAGTATTGAGTCTTCCAGTTTATGAGTACAGTATATCTCCTCATTTTCTTAAGTCTGTATGGTTTTTCTCAGGACTGTTTTGTTGTGTATGGACCTTACATAATTTTAATAAACATATTTCTATTTGCTGATATTTTGTGTTGTTATAAATGTTATTTTAAATTTTTTTTGATTGCTTATTGCTAGTATATAGAAAATAATAAAATATATAGGAAGTATAAAAAGTATATACAAGATAATGTTTACTATAAAGTATGATGGTAACCTGTAGGATGATTATAGATGCCCTAGTCAAACTGAGCTTGGGTTCATCTATTCCTATTTTGCTGACAGTTTTTTTGTTTTTGTTTTTGTTTTTTACCACAAATGAATGTTTTTGTTTGTTTTTGAGACAGAGTCTCACTGTCACCCTGGATAGAGTGCTAAGGTGTCATACCTCACAGCAACCTCAAACTCTTGGGCTCAAGCATTTTTTCTGTTTTTAGTAGAGAGAAGGATCTCAGATTTTTCTCAGGCTGGTCTTGAACTCCCGAGCCTTGGCCTCCCAGAGTGCTAGGACTACGTGAGTGAGCCGCTAAGCCTGGCCATCATGAATGACTCTTTAATTTTCCTAACATACTTTCTGCATCCTCTTGAAATTCTCACATAGTTTTTCTCTTTTATTCTCTGAATGTGGTAAATTATACTAATTGATTTTCAAATCTTAAATCAGCTTCACATATTTGGAATAAACCTCATTGAATCATGATGCTTTCTCCCTTTACACATTTCTGAATGCAATTTTCTTATATTTTATTAAAGATATTTTGAATAGTGGCTTATAATTTTATTTTCTTTTAATGTATTTGTTAGTTATTCATATCAGGCTTATGCTAGCCTCATAACATGAATTGGAATTTGTTCCTTTTTCCCCTGTCTTCAGCAAAAGTATGTATCAGATTGGTATTATTTCTTCCTTAAATTTGATAGAATTTATCAATGAAGCCATCTTGGCATAGACTTTGCCTTGTAAAAGTATATTTTATTATGAATTCAATTTCTGTAATAGTTTTGGTTCTGTCTTTAATTTTAATTTTCTTATTTTTCTTTCTCAATTTTGGTTCGTTTGTTTTGCACAAATCTGTCCGTTTAATTTCTGTTGTTGAATTTATTATATAAAGTTCTTCATATTATTCTATTATACTGTTACTGTTTTTGGAATCTGTGGTGATGGTCCTGCAGTAGTTATTAAACACTTACTGTGTGATTGCCACTGTGATGCCTGCTTTACATAGATTATGTTATTTGATTATGTCCAGTTCCAAATAGCTACTGGGTTCTAATCATCCATTTTGCTGCAGAACATCCCCAGCTTGTAGTCCAAAGCTTTAAGAGATCAGGGGTTCCAGAGGGCACACTGGTATGCCCAAGCTTGCGATTGGACTCCCACTTTAGGCACACGGTCGTCCCCTTACACGGTAGGACAGGTTGCTGTGTTTCCTCATGGTCTAGAGTTAGATGAGAACTCCTTTAGGTAATACTCTGGGAGATCGTATCTGAAATAATGTAGTCTTGAAGTCTCTTTGCTTTCCCACTCACTTGATCATGTGCTGTCTTTTATACATGCTGCAGATTCCTGCAGTATTTATGTTTGTTAGGAGCATGAATGCATCTGTGAGAATGAACATTACTGCCAATAGCTGCTGAACCACGAAAGGAAGCTGAACGCCTCTTCCATTACAGGAGCTCTCTACATCCTGAAAACCGTGGGTCCTGCTATTCTAGTTGCAACTTTTATCTCTTCTATCTGATACAAATCCTAATAATACATTTTTCATAACACTAGAAAGATCACTATGATCTATAGAAAGGCGATAGCAGGATCATAAATTCTTTTTAGTGTTTCCTGAGAAATAGTTTCATTAATAAATGACAACATGTATTATGTAGGATTATTTATTAATTGCTATTCAAATAACCAAGTTATGATTTTTATTAATAGTAAGCACCTTTGGACTTCCCTCATTTTATCTTTTGTTTAGAAATTCAAACCTACTTATTCTTATACCAGGTCAGTATTTTAAAAATCATTTTTATAAATAAAATATCATATAGAAATTGATGACAGTAGCTGGCACAGTTGGAGACAGGCTGTCAAGCTCCCTGCTGTCTACTGAGCAAAACCCACCCCACATGAAAGTCTTGTGGGCCATTTGCCTCCCTGAGAGACTGCTTTAGTTTTGTTGTTAACGTGTTTCAAAAATATGATTCATTCATTTCTGTAGCTACATTTTTATTTTTATTACCTGGTCCCGGGCCCCTACTAGAGTTTGAAATATCCTATTTTCTAGCCCTAGACCTACCTACCCACCCATATTGTAAGGCCCCGCTGAAATTCTGCACCTTTCTCAAAGCCTCCCTGGACCACCGCTGACCTTGTGCTTCTCCCTGTGCTGCAGGTTTCAGTAGCGTCCTCTGTTAGCCCCCACAAAGTCCAGCAGGTGAATCCCCGCTCCCCATTCTTTCATTTCATCTACCCACCTTCTAAGCTCACTGAGAGGGGTCATCTCTTCTGCTGCTGTTAGCAGTAGGGAAGTTGCTGAGTACAAGAAATAATTTTGATTGGAAATTATTTCACATTTTTAACCTATTGAAATTTAGGAAGAAATGTTGTCAGTTAATCGGAGAGAGCAATTAATCAGGAGAGCCCCTCCTTTTCAAAGTGCTTCGTCAGTTTTATAGCAAGCGTTGGTTCTCAGAGGGTTCAGATAAGGGCCCAGGTGGAGATATCCTTGTCCATCTCTGAGAGTTGTCCAGCGAAGGGAACAAAACGGCGTTGCTTGCTGTGCAGCCTGTGTTTCAGCAGACTCTGAGGAACACGGTCTTATCACAAGGCACAGAGATTAACACGTGTAATTCATTGTAAAAGTGAAAGGAGAATGCATTACTGAGAATGAAAGGCAAGCTTTTACAGGACGGCAATACTACCATAGACACCTGGCCAGAAAACCAGCCACAGCGTTAACAGCACAGAATATCATGGAGGAAAAAAAAAAAAAGAAAGAAATACGGGTTTCCAAAGAAAGAAATAATGTGATCCTGGTGGGTATGGGAACCCTATTTTTTTTTTTTTTTTTTTTTTTTTATACGTCCCTAGGAAGAAAAAAGTGCCTCCTTCTATTTGTCCTGTATCCTCCCAGGGTAAAACACAACGCTGGTTGTGGGCATTACCATTGTCGTTATAATCTATTTCTTCTATTCAAATAATCATTTTGAATACACATAGAATTGTGAGAATTTCATGTGGTTTGATAGCATTTGCTCTGGACATCCTTAAGCAAAATTACATGAGAGAAGTTTATACATCAAATCCTCTAAATCTGTCATGGTTCAGAATACTTCGTTGGTTGAGGAAATATGTCTTTTTGCTGAATAGTCCATCTATTTATAGTTCTAGGTAAACCCTTTATATTTTTAGGCTACCAGCACCATCTGAACCTCTGACTGGGGACAGACTGAGACACTTGGTAAACTGGAAATAAAGAGAAGCTCTCACTTTCAAACTTGCCTATGAATGTTTTGATGATGTCATAGACTATTTCATTCTCATAATGCACCTTTCAACCACACAACCCTGTGTTTCTTACAGGCATGTATTTTTTAACTCTTTGAACCTGAATTTCCTTATCTTTAAAATGTGGATAATGCATATGTGACTTGTAACAATGTGGTGAAGTTATAAATATTGTGTGAATAATTCAGCAGAGCAACTGGTACAAAATAGGCTCTCAAATCACTTTAATTTAGCTATAAAAAAATGATATCGCCTGGGGCTCAGTGGGTAGGATGCCGGCCCCATATACTGAGGGTGGCGAGTTCGAACACAGCCCTGGCCAAACTGCAACAACAACCAAAAAAAAAAATAGCCGGGCATTGTGGCAAGCACCTGTAGTCCCAAGTACTTGGGAGGCTGAGGCAAGAGAATCACCTAAGCCCAGAAGTTGGAAGTTGCTGTGAGCTGTGATGCCACAGCACTCTACTGAGGGTGATAAAGTGAGACTCTGTCTCAAAAAAAAAAAAAAAAAATCGGCCATTGTCTTTGAATTCTAATTTTGTTTTATTGTATGAAGACCAGTAGATTAAAAATTATGAAAGTCTCAAAGAGTTTTACCACTCATCACCCAGAAACACTGTATAATCCCGCATCCTGGGTCTTAGTGGAATCGGCAGCTGGATGGCAAGAAAGGAACTGAGAGTTAGAACTCGTGGTCCATTTTAAATGCTAAATACCAGCTGAGCTCTAAAAGCCATTTGTAGTTTTCCTTGGTAACTCTGCTTTGAAAGTGCACACCACTTTTAAAGTAAAATAATACTGAAATACTGTTTAAGATTAAAAGTGAGGTGCTCACTTGGGCAACATGTGTACTAAAATTAGAACAATACAGAAAAGATTAGCATGGCCCTGTGCTAGGACAACACGCAAATTCAGGAAGCTTTCCCGTATTTTTAGATTAGTAAACTTTCAGTGCTTTTATGATAAAAAAGGGTTAATAGGAAAAAAAATTCACGACATGTTTTTCCTGTATGGAGATTATAGAGCAAATAACACAATGAATATATTATCTGGATATTATTCACAAGTGTATATGACTTCAGTTTGCACCAGCCAATTAGATGAATCAGTGTATAGAACTCTCCATTCTCGTTTCCAAAGTGAGCTCATACGTGTTAGCATCTACCATGGAAACTAAACCAACTTGGAAATAGCTATAACGTACTTATTTCAAGAATCCTTTTTCTTTTAGCTGTGTCTTTCCTCTTTGTAAACATGTCGGCACACTGGGTTTCTTTCAAAATCTGAATGTCCTCTCTGGCAATATTGAAGAATGTGCTTACTGTACTGTTTCATTAAACTGCTGTGTTATCGGGTAATTGTTTAAACATAATGCCATAGCACTATCAAAAGGAAAGGTGAACTAATGGCATTTGCAAATGTCAGGGATTATCTTAACACTTTTATTATAGTTTATAAAAAGTAGGTTCAGGGCATTTCATGGCAATTATTTCTACAGAAATTGGTTATTTAAATAAATTGCTAATTATCTGAAGATGACAGTATTGAAAATGCTACTAATGAGTTGTTTAGTAAGTGTAGCTTGTGGTGGCCACCTACAGGTTGAAAACAGAAAGCACACACGTATAGACAAATGCCTAGTGAATGCTGTACATTCTCCCTCTAGTAACAAATTTAAAGGCATTTAAAGACTTGCCATCCATTGACTCTTAGACACTGTAGTGAGTTTCTAAGTTCTTCGCAGATTGTGGGTTTTGCTCTAAAACAAATTTCACTTTGTTTCTGTAACTGTCTTTGTCCATCATTCTCGGACATAATTACTTTTAGTAATAGTCACTATGTTTTTATAATTTTTCATCTTCACGGGGATACTTTAAGACTGACAGAGGATACAGCTTATAATTATATGATGTAATTATGATTGAATACAGGTATAATAAACTGGGATGTTCCTGGGGAAACTGGGCCATATCATCACTCTACTTATATTAATTACTAACTACTTTAGCTCTAATTTAATCCCTGTCCAACAAGTAATATCATTCTAATTGATATATGCCAATTTTCTTAGTTTTATCATTCCTGGACAGTACAACTTTATTAGTTACAAAATTCTTCTTTCTGAAACTTAATTATATTCAAACATTTAAAATAAGGAAGAAGTATGGAGTTAGGTAGACCTAGATTTAAATACTGGACCCTCACCTTCTAAGATGATTTTGAGGTATGATATTTATTCCCAATAAGTCTCAGTTTACACATCTGTAAGAATAGAGACAACGCCCAATCATGTAATAATGTCATCAGGACAATGTGTGCACAAATACTTAGGAAAATACCTAGCGATCAGCACTCAGTCTTTGTAGTTAATATATTCAACTTTAAAATTTCACTTTAACTAATACTTGCTCCTTTTCTAAACTAACATCATGACTGGTATCTATTAGGAAACTATAGCATGTGTAAAATCGCTCTTTAAACTACTGTGACGATGTTCATAGTATCCTCAAATTTTCAATTCAATGAGATCCACCAATCAAACATTTCCAATAGTACAAAAGTCTTTCTGTTGCATTTCACCTGCCAAGGAGCCGTCTATATTCAAGGGTTAGAGAAGTCCCATTGTAGCTGATTTCATTGCTGAATTTACAACAAATTCATTATAAAAATAAGAATAATAAAACCAATAATGTGTGCTGAAGCATTGGTTCCAGTTTTCTCTGGAATAAACCAATAATATGTTTTTTATTCATAGTTAACTTTCCAGTTTTTAAAGGCAGCTATTATTGTTTCTTTAAACCTTTATATATATATATATATATATAGTATATATAATATTATATATATTCTCTTTTATTGGTCTTTTACTTAAACTATTACACATGAAACTGAATGTTTTCTTCTGAGTGTACAGAGGATAGTATTATGGTACAGACCATCCCATGCATAAAAATTTCACTGCACATATTCTGAAGATGCCTATTCTTGCCAAGTGAATGTTAGGAGCATTATACTAATAGTCATTTTTTATTGCAGTAGTAAATCATAAATACCTTCTTGTCAAAAAAAAAAATCAAACAATATGAAGTATAGGTATCAAAACATAAAAGCTCCTCTTCAGCCCCTTTGCTGCTGGACTCAGCCCCTCCCAAGACATGGTTACTGTAAACAGTTCAAAATTCAACATTCTTTACATTTATAAGCACACATATAAATGTAATCACATACTTTTTTGCCAAACAATGGGACCATACTATGTATTTAACATAGTGTTCTGATTCCCATGATTAACTCTTAATATTATATATCAGAGCTATTTGTATATCAGTTGCAAAGATTTTCATTGCTTTGCTACTAAAAAAATACATTTCAAGGAACATTTTTGTATAAGTAATTTGTGTCTATGTTCTAATGGAATAGATCCTGCAAGATGGAATTTCTAGATTAAAAGGCATATGCATTGAGACATTGCAAATTATATTTTAAAATTTAATAAAGATTTATTTATATAATTATACACATTCAGAGTCATAGACCCAAGCTAAGCATATTTATAATTTTTTTAAAAAAATGAAATGACATATGGATTACAAAAGAATCCTCAAATGTGATATCCAAGAGATTAACACCTCCTGAGTATTAAGGTTTTATCCCTATATGCTCATAGCTAAATGTTTATATTTCTGATCAATTTATTCTGGCTTTGTCAGTGACATTAGTTTATACGTACTCTTAGTCAGGCTCTGTTTCAAGTGCTTTCCGTGAATTATTATCACGTAGCTTCCCGAGTCCCTGGGGAATGTCCTTGTTTCACAGACAGGGAAAACTGATGTTTTTGGAAGGTAAGGAGCTTCCTTAAATCACAATTGGTTTAAGCAACTGAGCTGAAACTTCAACCTAGTAGGTTGGACATCAGCGTCTCTTTTCTTAGTTATTAGGCATACTTACACTGGTTGGTTTGTTTGTTTTTGAGACAAAAGTCCCACTTTGTCACCCTGGGTAGAGTACCATGGTACCAGAGCTCACAGCAACTTCAAACTCCTGAGCTTGAGCAATCCTCTTGTCTCAGCCTCCCAAGTAGCAGGGACTACACCTAACTAGGTTTTCTATTTTTAGTAGAGACTGGGTCTCACTCTTGCTCAGGCTGTTCTCCAACTCCTGAGCTCAAGGGATCCACCCGCCTGGGCCTCCCAGAGTTCTGGGATTACAGGTGTGAGCCTCACCGTTACTGGTTTTCTTAGGCAAGAACAACACAGATATTGTCCTTCTAGTAACTGCTGCCCTGCCACTTCTCAACAGTATCTGGAAAGTGGGAACTTTCATGTCACCAAGACTTTATTTTTAATCTGCTTCTATCCTTATGCACCATGTGACACTGGAAAAGTTATTCATCTTGGGATTCAGCTTGGGATCCCCTTTCTTCATGTACAAGAAGGAGGCCATTGCCTGCATCCATAGAGTTACAAGCAGTAAATTACAAAAGTAGAATGGCTCCTTCCTGGGTGATTATTTGTAATTATTTTGTTCTATTTTTTTTTTTTTTTTTTTTTTTTTTTTGACACAGAGTCTCACTATGGCGCCCTGGGTAGAGTGCTGTGGCATCACAGCTCACAGCAAACTACAACTCTTGGGCTTAAGTGATTCTCTTGCCTCAGCCTCCCGAGTAGCTGGGATCACAGGTGCCTGCCACAACACCCAGCTGTTTTTTCATTGCAGTTGTCATTGCTGTTTAGCAGGCCTTGGCGGGGCTCAATCTTTGGTGTATGTGGTATATGTGGCCAGCGCCCTACTCACTTAGCTATGGGTGCTGAGCCAATTTTTTTGCTTTAATATAAAATGCCTGGAACAAGCCAGGTACTGAGTTATAGAATATAAATCAACTGTGAACATATTAAATACATCATGTAGCAGATAAACATTGCTATGTAAATATGAAGACCAAAAAAACAAACAAACAAAAAAAAACCAGAAAACACAATGAAAACTAAGCCATTTTCTAAAGGACGTTTTTAGCTTTTCCAAAAAACTTAAAATAACTACATCAAATAATTGACTTTGTCCCATTTCTCCCCTTTAGATTTTCATATCTCTACATCCCTAGATCCTTTTATAGTTTCAATTTCTGCTTGGATTATGCTAATATTCTCAGAAGACCTTAATTCATGTGTAAAAATGAATTTTTAAATGGTTGTGTTTCATGTACTTATCCGTATATTAGCTTCATTAGCATTTTAAGCTTGTTTTAGTAAAGCGTTAAATTTGTTGGTGCTTGATTTTTGTGTATTTTATAAAAATCCATCTCTCTAAATCCTTGAAATTCTGGATTTGCTAATATTTTCTTTCTTCTAGATGGTGTTAAAACTATTAACAATTAGGCAAAGTTCAATTTCTAATGAATTTGTTACCCACTTAATTCATTACATTTTAATTAATATAAGCAAATTAAAACTACATTTTCTTTTTGTATACACAGTGAGCACGGGTAAGTATTATAACCCAATTTCTGTTTTATTGCCAGCTAGAGCTATTATCAGGGAGTTTATTGTGGACTTAGTTCTAACAATTAATTGTGTAACAGTAGCTGTCCTAGGAGTGAAATGATTAGGGAAAAAACAAACAGAATTAAACTCAATTATTCAAAATTTCAGTTATCCAAAATTAGCATATGTTCCACACTATCTTGCCCATTAAAAATTCCTTTGCTCTTTAAGGATTTAGTCATGCAAAGTAAAGCTCTGCCTCCTTTTCTCCAATAAACTCGAGTTCTCACATGGTCATTAAAATCCATACACATTGCTTCAGTGCCTGGACTTTTCGTTTCTCAAAAAGAAGTTTTTTTTATCTCGAGGTCTGCATGTGGAATTGTTTTTCCTTTGGAATCAAAGTATCTTATCAACATTATGACCCTGCTAAATGACAGCTCTTAGGAAAGGAGAAAAAGGTGGGGGCACAGATAATTCTCCTTAGGTCTCTGGAGGTAGAAACTTCTATCATCAGAGGCATTAGGCTTTTATCTCCAATTTTAAAATTGCTTTACTGCAGCACCAAACACAAAAGAACACAGAAGGGAACATCAAAGTAAAGAAATGACCCCTCTGAAATCAGTTGTCCTTGCGGGTATTACAGATTATAATAGCAACCCTTCAAAAATTTCTATTACGTGCTCCAGGGGCCACACGTGGATTATTTGAGGACTGTTTTCTTATCTCTGGAGTTGTACACGAAACCTTTTGTTCACTCATCAACGTTCGTTAGTGTTCGTTTGTTTAACGTGTGGCTCCAGACAATTCTTCTTTCAATGTGAGGCAGAAAAAAGGGTTGGACACTCCTGTGCCTTTACCTATGTTAAAGCATTTACTTCCCAAAATAATTCTGTAACATTATTATAATTCTCATTATGTTATAGATGAGAAAATTGAGGAACCATGAGATTAAGAAAGGTTAAGCAAGTTACACAACTTGTAAGAGAAATGAGGATTCAAACCTCAACAATTGGCTCCATTGTCTGGTGTTGTAACTAGTTCATTCTCAAATCACCTTCTTTCTGGAATTTATATTAGTAGTATTTATAAAATGTATGATGTTTTCTGAATTCAGGACTAGGTCTAAAAAAATGTATGATATTCAAGTAAATGTGAAATTTTTCTGTTGGAACACTGGTAAGGAATGAATAATTGGACTCAAATTATTTGCCTTGAAATAATTTACTCATATGATAGGGACTGGTGTTTTAGGCATCAGTCCTGGGAAAATGGTTAGGACTAACCTGATTAATCAGGAAAAAATTTTCCAAAGGTGCTTAATAAATATTTTGTGGGTGCACAGATGGACAGATAAATAAAGACTGAGGAAGGAACCCAATCAGGTCATAACACTGATACTTACTCATACATATCAATATATAATACTATAGCTGATGGCAGCATTTTTGAAATTGTACTTAAAATACATGACAAATTATAGTACTAGTTCCTTAAATAAAAAGAAAATTCCTGAAAAGTTGACTAACTTAATTCAAAATCTCTGGCTTACTGAAATATTTTTCTAAAACATGAATCAGCCCCCAAATATTCTGTGGCAAAGAATTCAACAGCATGATTTTCATTCTAAGTAGTAACTACATGGAGGGTCTAGACTGATTGGAGACCAAAAGTTAAAGTTTGGCCTGGTCCACCAGCTAGTCCACGAGAGCCATTTGAGTACAGATCAGAACTCTTGGCAGCCATGTTGCAACTTACAGGTATAGTTCATTTCTGTTTGCACATTTGAAGCTGCAGCTTATTTCAAAATGTGGGGACTCGGAACGGCTTGCTTTTTATTGGAGGAATCTGCACAGTTGAAACAGAATGGCATGAATTAACTGAATATCCCATTAGGTTCATCTGGCCACCCCATGTAGATGAAGGCTTAATTTAAATGGCTTGCTACCTATAGTTCATTTAAGCTTATGGGATTTCAATTTCTTGATTTAAACTTTGTTGTTTCCTTAAAGGTAGAGTCCACATTCACATTCCTTGAGCTTGTCAAACTGACTACATCCTCCCTGTAGTCTAAAATCATTAATCACTGCAATAGTGACAAAATTTAAAAGAAAAAACTTCATCTCAATAACTGTAATTTTAGAGGTCTTTACGCATTTTAATTGGCATATGTACAACTCTGTCTGGCATTGATATATGCCTTTCTTTATACCAAAAGATTCATTTTTATCTCGAGTCTATTATTTTTTCATTTCTGTCATTTTAAAACTAAAAAGAAATTTCTATATAACAATTTTTTTATATACCTTCAGTTTCCTTCCAGAACTCTCTCTTAGTGGATGTGAAAGGCATTTTTTTTAAACCTATTTCCCATAAAAACGCAGGGAATGGATAGATTACATTTCATTTTAAATCAGTTGAGTTATTAAAATATCAAATGGAGTTTATAATGGAAATAAAAACCAAACTTATTATTTCCCAGCAACAGAAGGGTCCATCTTTTCATTTTGGATCTCATTTCCTCAGAGAACATAATTACTCTTAATTTTAAAAAATCTTTGTTAGTTTGAAAGGTTTTCCTGTTCATTAGGTAGATTAGGAAAGTCTTAGAAAAGGAAGAAAAACTGAAAGTAGAAAATGTCTTATTGACCTAATTGAACATCCTCAAATGCCAGTGACGATTTGCAGATGTTTTTTAACACCTGTGTAATAATGTTGCCCTTTAAGTGTAACTGGTTAAATTTTCAAAGCTGTGTTCTGTGAGTTTTGCCATTTGATGTCCATTAATATCAATTAGAATATGTGGCCAAATCCCTGTATACCACTTTGAAATTTTACCCTTCGTGTTAATGATAGTCTTCTAACAATGTAGTTAGAAATAAATTATTTATCTGCTTAGCTCAAATTTCTGTTACTCTCGTGGGCCAACTAAATAAGGGGGAAAAAAGAAATCACAATATTTCATTATTACTTCAAAATGACATGTCTGTAAAGAAGCTATTAGCTTACTATATCAGTTGGGTATGTCAGTTGTATTATGCAGAGATATCTTTGTGTCTGTCTTAAGGTTTAAGTTACACATTTCCTTAAAAATAGTTTCCTTTAACTTTTATTGTACAGATCTATTTTTAATATAGATAAAGATATGTCTATTGAAATGTGGATGTGTATTCTCACTATTAATGCTCCCATCTACTGTTGGTCTTTTTTTATGGTCAAAACCAAGACTAAGAAGAAATTATTGATAAATATTTTAATGTAGAAATTGAATCTTGACATCCAGTTTCTAATTAGACCTAACAATAACTTTGTGTTCTAAATGCCTATTGTAGAATTTGGAAGTGTCATTGCTAAATATTCTTAGCTAAGAAGTGCTCATATCTAGGATGCTTTTTCATTTGTGGGAGCAAGAGTTAGACATCTCCACAAACATTTGTATTTTGGACATAACAGCATCAGTTATGTATAGGTTCAGTTTTATCTGAAATGGATAATAACAAGATAAAAAGAAATATGGGGGTTTTGGAGGGTATGAAGACAGGGCCTGAGGCACAGGCTCTTGGAACTCAAAACAGCTTCTCTTCAGCAGGGGAATTTAGCAGGGATAGAAACAAGTTCCTGCAAAATTGTTCTGCTCTATTCTGTCAGTAACATCAATCAGGGGTGGGGCTGGAACTGAGTGAACACCCTCCAGCCTCCATCAAGCGCCGGAGGTTGTCAGGCCTCACCTCCCCCTGCTGGATAGAGGCAGAATGCAGCAGCCTGGCTGAGCAGATATAGATTTCCTTGTTATTCAGGCAGGTGCAAACCCCTGGAGTACCTGTTCACAAGAGGCAACTGGGCACAGCCCTGCGGGGCTATCAATGACTGGTTGTGACAGAGGTGCAAGGTGGGGAAGGAAGCATCAACCTTCCCAAACTAATCTATTTGCTGGGTGGGTCTTCCTGACTTCACAGAGCACCGGAACAAGTCATATCAGAGTTGTCACCAGACCCCTGAGATCCACTTGCTAGAGACCTTTTAAACGCTCCCACCTGAGACAGGTGCTGCCTGAGACAATTGATTTGGACCTTTTGAACTGAGCCAATCACCCAAGGACTATTCAAGTGGTGCCCTGGGTGTGTGGTTGTAGGAAGGTTTGATTTTCCTTTTCAAATTGTTGCCTGTGGGGGGCAGGGTGACTTAATTGCTGGTATTTCTCCACAGCTGAGACTTCAACCCAGAGTAACTGTTTCACTAGGGTCGGACAGAGACCAGCTGAATACAAGACAGAACCACTTAGCCCCACCACACCAAACAGGTCCCCAGTTTCTCAGGCCATAGCACTGTATGGGTCCTCGACAAAGCTCCAGGGGAAAAATCAAATGGTGTAAAATGATCATGGGGTGGAATCAGCAGAAAACCTCTGGTAACGTGAATAACCAGAATAGATCAAACCCCTCCCCCCCACCAAGGAAAGATATGGCAGATGTAACTGAAAATCCCATTCATAAACAACTGGCTGAGATGTCAGAAACCAAATTCAGAATTTGGATTGCAAACAAGATTTATAGACTGGAGGAAAATTTGAAATTAGAAATTTGAGGAACAATTCAAAATTCGGAATTAGAAATTCGAGGAGAAATTCAAAAGTTGTCTCAAGAATTTAACGAATTTAAAGACAAAAACCACCAAAGATTTTGACGCACTGAAGCAAGAATTTGCAGCCCTCAAAGATCTGAAAAATGCAGTAGAATCCCTCAGTAACAGAGTGGAGCAAGCAGAAGAAAGGATTTCTGACATTGAAGACAAAAATTTTGAACACTCTCAAACTCACAAAGAGGAAGAGAAATGGAGAGCAAAAACAGATCATTCTCAGAGAGCTCTGGGATAATTCAAAGAAGGCTAATATCTGCCTCACTGGAATCCCTGAAAGTGATGAAGTGGCCTTGCAAGGCACAGAGGCCCTTCTCCATAAAATTATGAAAGAGAATTTTACAAACATGCCAAGACAGTCTGAAATTCAGATAGCAGACAGTTTCAGAACCCCAGCACGACTCAATCTGAATAAGACATCCCACAGACATATCATAATTAACTTCACTAAAGTTAATAGGAAGGAGAAAATTCTGAAAGCTGCCAGATGTAATAAATCCATTACCTACAAAGGGAAGAATATTAGAATGACTAAAGATCTCTCTGCTAAAACTTTTCAAGCCAGAAGAAGGTGTTCATTGACTTTTAATCTCCTACAGCAAAATAACTATCAACCCTGGATTCTGTATCCAGCTAAACTAAGTTTCATTTATGATGGAGAAATTAAATACTTTAATGACATTCATATGTTGAAGAAATTTGTCATAATCAAATCAGCTCTTCAGGATATACTCAGACCTATCCTCCATAATGACCAGCCCAATCCTCTACCAAAAAAGTAAACTCACTCAGAAACTTTTCATGAAACTCCAACTTTCACAGTGGCAAAAGGATTAAAAATGTCCACTTGACTTTTGAAAAACTCAACACCCAAAATTTTACCAGACTTATCAGTATTCTTTATTAATGTGAACGGCTTAAACTGTCCTCTAAAGAGGCACAGGTTAGCTGACTGGATACAAAAACGTAGGCCAGATATTTACTACACATAAGAGTCAATTCTTACCTTAAAAGATAAATATAGACTCAGGGTAAAAGGATGGTCATCCATATTTTAGGCAAATGGTAATCATAAAAAAGCATATGTTGCAATTCTATTTGCAGACACAATAGGCTTTAAACCAACAAAAGTAAGGAAGGATAAGAATGGTCACTTCATATTTGTTAAGGGTAATACTCAATATGATGAGATTTCAATAATTAATATTTATACACCCAACAAGAATGCACCTCAATTTATAAGAGAAACTCTAACAGACATGAGCAACTTGATTTCCTCCATCTCCATAATAGTCGGAGATTTTGACACTCCTTTGGCAGTGTTGGATAGATCCTCCAATAAGAAGCTGGGCAAAGAAATTTTAGTTTTAAACCTAACCATCCAACATTGGGATTTGGCAGACATCTACAGAACATTTCATCCCAACAAAACTGAATACACATACTTCTCATCAGCCCACGGAATATACTCCAAAATCGATCACATCTTAGGTCACAAGTCTAACCTCGGTAAATTTAAAAGAATAAAAATTATTCCTTGCATCTTTTCGGACCACCATGGAATAAAAGTTGAACTCAGTAACAACAGGAATCTGCATACTCATACAAAAACATGGAAGTTAAATAACCTTATGCTGAATGATAGCTGGGTCAGAGATGAGATTAAGAAGGAAATTACCAACTTTTGGAACACAACGACAATGAAGACACGAATTATCAAAACCTCTGGGATACCCCAGAGGCAGTCCTAAGAGGGAAATTTATAGCACTGCAAGCCTTCCTCAAGAGAACAGAAAGAGAGGAAGTTAACAACTTAATGGGACATTTCAAACAACTGGAAAAGGAAGAATATTCCAACCCTAAACCCAGTAGAAGAAAAGAAATAACCAAAATTAGAGCAGAATTAAATGAAATTGAAAACAAAAGAATTATACAACAGATCAATAAATCAAAAAGTTGTTTTTTTGAAAAGGTCAATAAAATAGATAAACCTTTGGCTAAC
>CAUYPK010017238.1:0-15477 GCA_963574355.1 Loris lydekkerianus
GAACATATTCTTCTTAGCAAAGTATCTCAGGAATGGAAGAAAAAGTATCCAATGTACTCAGCCCTACTATGAAGCTAAATTATAGCTTTCACATGAAGGCTATAACCCAACTATACCACAAGACTATGAGGAAAGGGCCAAGGGAGGGTAAGGGAAGGGGGAGGTTAGGGTGGAGGGAGGGTAATGGGTGGGGCCACACCTATGGTGCATCTTAGAATGAGTACAGGCGAAACTTAGTAAAGGCAGAATACAAATATCTATATACAATAACTAATAAAATGCTATGAAGGCTATGTTGAACAGTTTAATGAGAATATTTCAGATTGTATATGAAACCAGCACATTGTACCCCTTGATTGCACTGATGTACACAGCCATGAGTTAACAATAATAAAAAAAAAAAAAGATATTTGTATTCATAAACTTGTCCAAGAGTCAACTATCTATGGCAAGTGTCCTCAAACTGCGGCCCACAGGCCACATGAAGCAGTGTGAATTGTATTTGTTCCCATTTTGTTTTTTACTTCAAAATAAGATATGTGCACTGTGCATAGGAATTTGTTCATAGTTTGTGTTTTTTTTAATAAACTATAGTCCAGCCCTCCAACAGTCTGAGGGACAGTGACTTGCCCCTCTGTTTAAAAAGTTTGAGGATGCCTGATCTATGGGGTTATAGTGACTTCCACTAAGAAGATCTACCAGGTGTGCTCACTTTGGCAGCACATATACTAAAATTGGAACAGTACAAAGAAGACTAGCATGACCCCTGTGCAAGGATGACACGAAAATTTATGAAGCGTTCCATATTTTTTGTACAATGTGAAGGTGTTCAGTGCATCTCCTGGATGAAGATCTCAAATACAACTTGAACTTTACTTTAGAAATGAAAGCAATGTAATCTAAACACTTGTATAATAGGAAATTAAAAAAAGAAAAAAAGGATCTACCAGGTGAAAACATTAAGGCCAAACTGGCAGAATCAAACTGGTGATATTAAAAAGAGGTTTTTAACATTAAAAAAAAAAAGAAAGAAAAATGCAATCTGCCTTTCTACATGTGAAGGTTATCAGAAATGGAATTATGTCAAGGAACTGTCATTCAAAACCACTTCTTCTGACCCACACTTCCCAGGTGTCTGTCTATGCATCCCCAGATAAATGAGTCAAGCACATTATGTCTTGCAGCCAGCACTGAAGCCACTTGATTTTTTAAAAAGTACTCTGACATCGACTATCTACTCTCAAAACTGGATATGTTTAAGTTCCACATCATTATCTTTATTTTTGCTCATAGGACTTGTTTTGATTTCTTACCTCAGGTCCTTCTTTTTAAAGGAAATGTAAAAATGTAAAACCCCAAAGGAGGCTTGGCATTATGTTAATGATAAATTCAAAAGAGATATGCTTTGTGCTGGAATCAGTTCCCAAATCACACTACTGTGTCAGTCAGACTTGGAAGTTCTGAAGAACAGCATGTAGACCTTGTATGGACACATGACCTTACAGAAAACTTTGGTGAGAATCACTTCACAAAAGTGAGACTGTAATGGGTTATTTCCTCTACAGAAAATACTCCAGCATTTTTGTATTCAGAATAATTCTGTTGGTTGTTATTCTCAATAAAACAAAATGAGGAGAAGGCATATAACTTTAGAGTCTAAATAAGATGGACATACTTTTTTTGTCTTATTTACAGTGATCTCTGCTTCTCTGGTAGGATTAAAGAGAAACACCAAAGAAAAACATGACATTATACCTGTCTTTGAATTCATGTGGGCAAACCCACACATGAAGCAACTAAAGAATGATGAAATATGTAAAAAACCTTGATATTATTTTGTACTGTTACTATTAGCTAATATTTATTTCATTTATTAACCTCTTACTATGTGCTAGGTATTATTCTAGGTGCTTTTAAAAAATGTTAACTCTTCCTCATAACTAGCCTATAGGGAAACTATGGCCCATATTATTACTCCCATTATAAAAGGGAGACAACTGAGGCCCAGAGAGGTTAGATATTTGTCCAGGATCACACAGTCAGTGGTAGAGCCATGATTTAAGCTGCTGTTATTGAGTTCTATTTCATATTCGTTTTGATATTAAGAATATTAAAAACTGTCAGATAAGCACAGACTGCCAACATTTGTTTTATATCTCAGTGCAGGAAGGTGACCCTGGACAAAGCTCTCAATGTGACTCCAACATGAAAGAAGTGGCCTGCACTTCTCAAAGGTCTGAGATGCTAAGAATTGTTTTACTGCATGGTGGACATAAGGAGTATTCCAGATGTCTCAGAAAACCTCAAGATTTGTGTTAGTTTCAGGAAATTTATTAAGTAATACATAATGTCAGGGGGATCAATGAGGCTCAGTCTGCTCTATGGGAAGTCCCTGGAGCTAAGCCTTGGAGAAGCCCGGTGCACAGCACCTAGCAAGCGGTGCCCCTTGCTCTTTGTCATTACCCTTTCTAAGTGCTAAATCATGAGCAACACATCTCTTCTAAAGGTATTTTATCGCATATCAATTGAAATTCCCCCTCAAAGATAGGAAACAAAATCTTATTTTAATGTAAAAACTCTTGTTTCTGAAGCATGATAGGTGGGAGTCAGAAAAAAAGAAGGGAAATATAAAGATAAGTAGTTATGTATGTTGGGAAAGATTCATTTAGAAAATTTAGAGTTGAGCTCTTACCATGCATGGGTGGTATAGCTGTGTTAATTTAGCCTCTCCATCAACCATTTCATACTTTCTATAGCACAACCCTCTCCAAGGTTTTAAGCCAGTGAATGACACTCATAAAGCTGCAGTGATGAAGCTTGGGTCTGGGACAGGATACTTCACTCTGCTCTCTTGAAGCTTCCCTGTGACCTGAATATGCCCCTGCATAAGGGAGACTCTTTTCTCTATGGATGGGATCCAGCGGAAAACTAAAGCAGATCTAGACTTCTGTCCTATTCTTTGTTCTTTTCACTTTGACGTAAAAATGTTTGATCAAGCAAGACATTAAATCTAATACCTTTCAGCAAGGACAGAAAAAAAAAAAAAGCCATGCTGGGAATTATTTACTCTGTTTCATGCTCCTACATTGTATGTGCTTATAGATTTGTGGAAGCGAGTTTAGGGCCAGGGTACAGAGAACAATAAACATTGGCGTGTCAGCAGAAAGTTGGCCAGGAAGCAGAAGCCCAATCTCCAAACGTGATGCCCTTCAAAGATAAGGTTTTCGAAGAAGCAATGTGAAGTATACATGTAATTAAAACACTGGTGATCATTTGATGAAACTAATTAAGAATTGGGGAAGCTTTTTTTTTTTTTTTTTAATGTGTTTGCTTTCTCACCAACCAATATTAAATGCCAAACCTTGGTCACAAGTTTCGTCTTTGACAGGAAACTGATGATTTGGGCCATCAAAAAGATACTGAGGAAAAGCTGATTCTGGTGGTGAATATAATGGGGAAGATGGCAGGGAGCAAACGTGTGTGCTGCAGTTCAGTTTCTAAAAGACCTCACAGTCTTTCCGACAGAAGCCTTGATTTTTGTTCAATATAGGATTTTAAATTATTATTTTTAAAAATCTGACTCTAGAGTTGGATGTTATGGGAACTTAAATTTATATGTGAAATAAGGACTTTTTGTTTAAATAGAAGAAAATATTTACAATTTGGGACCTTGGAATATAATGGTATCAACTTTTCCTATGCCAAATTCCTATGATATACTATCATAATGTCTTTCCACATACCCAAAACTCAGTGAAGTTTTTGGAATCTTTTCCTGAATATGTCTTAAAAAAAAAAAAGTAATTCAAGTTGTCTTCATTTTGGAGTTTTCTACTTGTTTTTAAGCCTAAAATCAATTTTAGCTAACATGTATCTTAGATCTATCATTCTCTTCTGTTTTTCCTGTTTGAATGGGTTGTACGAGTGAAGCTATAACATAAACATCCTGCTGCCCTATCAAAAAATAGAACACAACAACAAAAATAGACAAATGGGACTTAATAAAGTTGAAAAGCTTCTGCACAGTAAGGACACAACAATTAAAGCAAATAGACAACCTTCAGAATGGGAAAAGATATTCATATGTTATGAATCTGACAAAGGATTGGTAACTAGAAGCTATAGAGAACTCAAATTAATCAACAAAAAAAGAGAAAACAATCCCATTTATCACTGGGCAAGAGACATGAACAGAATATTCTCTGAGGAAGAAAGAGAAATGGCTAACAAGCATTTGAAAAAATGCTCATCATCCCTAATCAAGAAATGCAAATCAAAACACCTGAAATATCACCTATCCCCAGTGAGACTAGCCCACATCACAAAATCCCAAAGCTGCAGATGTGGAGAGAAGGAAATGCTTTTACACTGTTGGTGGGACTGCAAACTAATACAGCCTCTTTGGAAAGAAGTATAGAGAATTGTCAAGGAATTCAAAATAAAACTTCCATTTGATCTTGAAATCCCACTACTAGGTATCTACCCAGAAGAAAAAAATCATTTTATCTTAAGGACATTTGCACGAGATTGTTTATCACAGCTGATTTTAAAATCACCAATATGTGGAAACAACCCAAGTTCCCATCAACTCATGAATAGATTAACAAACCGTGGTATATGTATACCATGGAATACTATACAGCCACAAAAAGATAAAGACTTTACATCTTTTGTATTGACATAGATGGAGTTGGAGAACATTCTTCTTAGTAAAGTATCACAAGAATGGAAAATCAAGTATCCAATGTACTCAATACTGATAAGAAGGCAGTAGACAAACTAATACACACACACCTGTACAAGAGAAAAACTCAATTCAAGTTGAGAGGAGGCCGGCGCCTGTGACTCAAGTAGCTAAGGCACCAACCACATACACCTGAGCTTTCGAGTTTGAATCCAGCCCAGGCCCGCCAAACAACAATGACAGCTGCAACCAAAAAATAGCCAGGTGTTGTGGCAGGTGCCTGTAGTCCCAGCTACTTGGGAGGCAGAGGCAGGAGAATCACTTGAGTCTAGGATTTGGAGGTTGCTGTGAGCTGTGATGCCAAAGCACTCTACCCAGGGCGACAGCTTGAGGCTCTGTCTCAAAAACATCAAGTTGAGGGGAGGGAGGAGGAAGGTGCAGGACACAACTATAACGGGGACCTCACCTAACAAACACAAACATTGTAATTTGATCGTTTCTACCCTCATATTAATCTGAAATTTAAAAAAAATAGAATTCCTGGTATTATTATTCCATTTTTATAGTAGTTACAAGAGGGATGATCTTAATCTGCAGTAACTTATCTATGGTAGATATAAGTGTTTGGCATGTTGACTATACCTGGGAAAATACTCTGGATGAAGCTCGTTTATGCTTGTAATCAAGAATACATAATTAGATATTGTAAGGTTCTTTTCCCAAAGTCCAAGTATAAATCTTACAGAAAATTTTTCTTATATATATTAATTGTTTACTTCATTCATTTGTGAAATGTAATTATTTGCATATCTTGGACATGCCAGCCTGGTAGTGCTATAGGGGTTAAGGATGGAGTAGTGAACAAAGCAACTATGTTTCCTGTCTTCCAAAGTTTACAGTATATGTATTTGTTACCAATTTTCATAATTTAGTACAGCAAAATATGCTACAATAGAAACAATATAAATTGTAATTTAATTACTTAATCTTTATTTTATGATTCAAATGGCACTTGAGATATTTAAGTGAACATAGTACAGTGCAAATAGCACAAGCATTACAATCATAGGTTTAAATCTCATCTTTAAAAAGGATAGTTATGGCACCTGGTGCAAGTTATTATACTTGATCTTTTTGAGATTTATTTCCACTTTTTAAAAATTGTGATAATAACTATCTAAAATGTTTATTGCAGCCCAATTCATAATTGCCAAGTTTTGGAAGCAGTCCAAATGCCCATCAACCCATGAATGGATTAACAAATTGTAGTATATATATACCACAGAATAATATGCAGCCATAAAAAAGATGGAGACTTTACATTTTTTATGTTTACCTGAATGGAGCTGGAACATATTCCTCTTAGTAAAGTATCTCAAGTATAGAACAAAAAGTATCCAATGTACTCAATACTATTATGAAATGAATATATAATCACTTACACATTTATATGAATGATAAAACACAAATATAGTCCAGAAAGAAGGAGGGGAGAGGAGAGGGGAAGGGGAGGGTGAATGGAGGGAAGGGTGTCACCTAATGTGCAAAATGCAAAGGTACATGTCAAAACAATTAAGAGTATATTATAAATGTCTTACCACAAAAAGTAAGAAAGTGGTGGTTATGTTAATCAGTTTCATTTAAGCATTCCACATTATATATCAAATCATCACATTATACCTCATAAATGTATACAGTTATAATTTAATAAAATTAAGTTTTAAAAAAGTGTGCTGTCATCCTAATGGCTCTGCCTCTATAGGTCAGTTGGTGCTTAGTCTTGGCTGCTTGTAGAATTTTTTCTTTAATTTTGATTTTGGACAGGTTCATTAAAATGTGTCTTGGGGATGCTCTGTTTGAGTTGAGATGATCCAGTGTTTGATATTCATCTGAAAGGAGTGTGTTGGGGTCTTTAGTATAACTTGGGAAGTTTTCACTTATGATTGTCTCCAGGAAGGTTTCCATTCCTTTTGGGCAATCTTCTTCCCTTTTAGGAATCCCTATTATTCCTATGTTTGAATGCTTCATGGAGTCTCATAGTTCTGTAAGTGCCTGTTTTGCTATCTATCTCTTCTTTTTTGCCTCTTTAACTGCCTGGGTTAACTTGAAAACTTTATCCTCTAGCTCTGAGGTTCTTTATTCTCCATGGTCTAACCTATTTTTGATATTCCTATTGCATCTTTACATTCCCTCATTGTCTCTTTCATGTCCTTAAGCTCTGCCATATCCTTTCTATATTCTACATATCTCTCATCCAACTTTTGGTTCTGTCTTTCCATTTTCTCATCCGTTCCTTTTATTGTCTTTATCATCCATATTTTCAATTCCCTTTCTTTCAAGTCCATTAATTCTTTATAGGTGGAGTCTTCTGCAGTAGCTGCCTCATGGTCCCTTTGGAGAGTTACTCTGTTTTGGTTTTTCATGCTGCCTGAATTTTTCTGTTGGTTCCTCCTTATGTGTTCTTTCTTCTTGTTCACCTCCTTGCTCTCCTTTTTCCTTCTCACTGCCTCCTTTGCCTCAAATAGAAGTTCTTGCTCTTGATGACAGTATATTGCAATATGTCACCAGGACAGCAGGTGGTGCTCTGGTTTTTTTAGGAGATGCAGAGCACAGCCAACAACCTCTATGGTCCTTATTCCTAACTTAGTTGCCTTTTGTGATAGCCTGATGTTTCCTCAGCATACAGACCTTGCTGGGTTGCATGTTAAAGCTCACAAGAATCCTTCAGGGTCCATCCTCATGCAACCTCCTGACTCCAGTTCCCAAGGGGTGTGGAGTCTCTCCCCAAGAGTAGAGTTCAGATCCCAGCAGACAGAATTAAGATGGCTGTGCTTTAGGTACCTGCTAAGACCAATTCACGATCTTCCCACAATGGCAGCCCCCTGGCCACCGAGAACTTCTCAGTATGGCTGCTTTACCAGCTACCAAACCTATGGCAAATCCACTCCCACCAGCATTCAAATCTGGTTGTTGTGTACTGTTCAAGTCCACCCACTCTTTCAAGCTTTCCACTAAATTCACAGCTTCCTCCAACAACTGAAAAGCTGGAAAGGCTTCCTCCCATCTTGGACCTCTGTGGGGGACCAGCCTATTCAAGCCAGTCAGTCATCATCACTGACCTAATTTATCAGATTTCCACCACTCCAAATCATATGTTGTATCCAGCTCACCACCTCCTCACTGTCCTCTCTGAGCTATAACTCTGGGTAAGGTCCCTGCGCCAAGTATGGCTGGGTTCTCTTTTTCCCCAGTCATTCTAGGAGAGCTCAGCTGAAGGATCCTTCTGGTCTGCCATCTTGCCATGCCTCCTCTTAAATACAATGTTAAATGCATTTTCAATTTCTAGAATTTTTAATAATTGAGTATAGAAATTGGCAACTTTATTTTTTGATGAGAATGGGAGAATTGCTATGTCCATAATGTTTTGATGAATAAATAGTTAAAAAAATAAATATTGTACTTATCATTTGATATTTCAAAAGCTTTAGGGTAAATACCAGGCCACCAATACCAACTCAGACTTGGCTAAAGTTAATTTTATTTCCTTTTATCTGGAATGAAAAAATAAGGTGTGAAAAGTCATATACAAGTTCAGGAATATATGAAGTAAACACGTACACCTCCTTGGGCCTCTCCCATGACCACAGGCCCAAGGGGAATGTTATGCCTTCAGGAGGCCACTCAGAGTGAGGAACTTTTCATATTTTGGGAGTCTGGAGCTGACAATTTGTTCCCTTTGCAGGCTTCCTATGAGGTAGAGTGGACCTGTCATCCCAGTGTCCTGTACCCACTTCTGCATTCCACTCCTGCTTAGCAGTTGAGGTTCAGAATCTGAACTAGAGCCAAATCTGGCTAGAACCGAATACAAGGGATTCCATCCTGAGGTGCTGAGAAAACTTCCTAGGATTTTTGTTGTTGTTCTTTATGCTTATTCTACCCAAACCACAAGTGCAAGTTCCACATGGTGACGGAAGCTAATGTCTGCCATACTCAAGCCTGTTTAGAGCCTGCAGTGTTCCTCTGCAGCATTCCTTTCACTTGTCTTATGTTCTTTATTGACCTTTTCTCTTCCATTTAACCATGTATCACTACTTTTCATTTCAACATTTAGTGGGTTATAACTTTTACATTTACAAACTTTAAATCAGTCATGTATTAGGTTGCCTGACTTCTGATACCTTAATCTTATCAAAATCAGATCCCCATACCATAAGGAAGAAATGACAAAAAGGATCATGAAAGAAGTGGTTTTACTGGGTTGGAGTGTTTTACTGGGTTACATGTGTTGGAGTGTTAATTAACTTAACTTTCTTCTTCTTCTTCTTTTTTATTTTTTATTTATTTATTTTTTTGAGACAGAGCCTCACTCCCTACCCTGAGTAGAGTGTCATGGGTTCATAGCTCACAGCACCCTCAAACTCTCAAACTCTTGGGCTCAAATAATCCTCCTGTGTCAGCCTAGGAGCTAGGAATAAAAATGCCTGCCACAACTCTGGATAGTTTTTACTCTTTTTCATTGAGACTGGGTCTCAGGCTGGTCTCAGAACTCCTGAGTTAGAGTGCTAGGGCTATACTTTCTTCTTATCTCTATGATCCAGTATTTGACAGTATTAGAGATTAATCTCTAATCTCTAGTAATACTTAAAGTATCATTTCCCTGATGTTTACATTGGCTATGTCACTAGTTTTTTTGGTTTTTTGTTTGTTTGTTTGTTTGTTTGTATCATTAAGATTTATTAGAATTGCGTTAATACAGGCACTGGGGCTTGCCCATGGTGCTCTTAATATATAAGTCCCAGACATTCTGCCAGTTCTTCTTAAGCAAGGACACCAAGAAGTTAACAGCCACATATATGTTGTACACCAGCTCATCATCTGTCATTTTCACATGCCCAACAGCCACAGCCAAACACAGAATCTCTTCATCTGGAAACTGTGGACTTAACCTCATTAACTTTGGCCACTTTTTTTTTTTTTTTTCTTTTTGAGACAAGAGTCTCACTGCATCACCCTCGGTAGAGTGCCATGGCGCCACAGCTCACAGCAACCTCAAACTCTTGAGCTTAACCAATTCTATTGCCTCAGCCTCCCAAGTAGCTGGGACTATAGGCACCCACCACAATGCCTGGCTATTTTTTTGTTGCAGTTGTTTAGCTGGCCCTGGCTGGGTTTGAACCCATCACCCTCAGTGTATGTGGCTGGCACTGTAACCACTGTGCCTGGCCACAATGTTTTCATCGTGTGTCAGTAGGAAAGGAAACTTGCCAGCCTTTTTAAGACCAAGGCCAAGGGTTCATGGGATCTGCTTCATAAGAGACTCTCAGGCCAAAACTGCATCATACTTCTTGGCCAGCTGCTTATTTTCATTTGGTTTCTTCAGTGCCTGGATGTCAATGTGGGGTATGTTCACAGCCTTGGCCTGGTCACAGTGCTGCTGGTCCCCCAGCACACACACTGAGAATTTGGGAGTGGACTTAACCCTGATGGTGCCAGAGAAGCATTTGTCCTTGCGGGGATCACAGTTCTTCAAGCTTCACCATTTCCAAAACCTTCCTGCACTCACGCTGGTTCCTGTGTGGGACTTACTGCACCATCTTAGACAGGGCACTTGTAGAGACTGCTACTCAGGGCTGCTGAAGCCGTGATAGCCAGAAAAGAGAGCACCACTACCTTTTTTAATCTCTCTGTATTCTTTAGTTTAAAACGAGTCTTGTGTGCACAGACATACCTGAATTTTGATTTGTTATGCCCCCCAACTTGGGTAGTCCCTAGGCCAGCAGTTCTCAACCTGTGGGTCACAACCCCTTTGTAATAATGAAAATACATCCTGCATATCAAATATTTACATTAAAATTAATAACAGTAGCAAAATTACAGTTATGAAGTAGCAATGAAAAGAATTTTATGCTTGATGGTCACCACAACATGAGGAATTATATTAAAGGGTCAGAACATTAGGAGGCATTCTAATATTAGGAAGGTTGAAAACCTGGCCCTAGGCTTTTCCATCCTCCCCAGCATTCTCAAAGGCACAAAAACTGAAGCTTCAGCTACATCTCAGCCTTCTGTTCATCCTTAGGGCTTTTGTTTTTACTTACTTTTGATCTATGAGTATTCTTTACTAACTTTCAAGGCTATCAATGCATTAAAACAATTTTAAAATAATTTTATTGTATATTTTTAGTTATTTTTAGCAGAGAGAGGTTGATTACCTCATCTAGCATATTCTCAGAAATCATAATAATTTATTTTCCCATGTGCAAAGATGTAAAACTGCATTATACTTAGTAAGTTGGCAGTATAAATGTATAATTTGTTCAGGATTGAAATAGGGAAAATTTTTAATACTTGTAGGAAGAAATGATTAAAAAGTCTGAGAAATGTATACTTAATGAGACAGAAAAATATTTGTTTGTTGCTAACTTCTGTAAATTTTACTTCCCAACCATATATTCAAGATTGTTTGCTAATTTATTTTTCTTTTGCCTAAAAGTCCTTATTTGCTATTGGTAGATAAGGCTGGGAAACTGTTTTCTGTTCTCAGTACATGACTCAGTAGTTCTCATCTTTAAGTATTTACACACACGATTTTCCACACTTCTGAGTTCATGTCTTCCTGTGTTAAATTATGCCATATTTCTTTCTTTCAGTATAATATTTCAAATGCATTTTTCTGTAAAGAATTGCCATAGTAATACCACCTGGGATGTCCCTCCAGTCATCAAAACAATATCACAGTTAAAATTACAAACTTCATTTTAAAGTAGGCAGAATAAATTATCTGTGAAAAGACCAAAAAGATACAAAAAAATTATTTCTCAGTTTTAAAACTATAAACTATATTCCCCTTTATAAACTGTTTTCTAGTAAACTGAACTGGAGAATTCCAACTCATCTTTAATATTTTGAGTTGGAGCTGAGAAAGTATACATAGAACACTCTGGTAAAACTCAAAAATGGAAAAAAGGTCCAGACGAGGCTAGGGGAACTTTTCTAAAAGGGGAACAATTGTCTCCACAGTATAAGGCTGCTGGCAAATAATTTTGTCTTCTTTCTATTCATACCTCTGACAAAGAGCCAAAGACTACAATCAGGAATCATAATAGGATAAACAAAGCATTTTAATTGGTGAGGGGAAACAGGTAGAGAGATTTGAGCTGACAGAAATCAAAGAAAAGGTGTGATCGAAAAAACTGTGTGTAAAGTGAGCAGAAAGAGCTGACAGTGGCTAGACTTATGTACTGAGTGATTTAATTTAACCCACACTCAGAGACTGAATTAGGATTACTTAAGCAATAATAAATAAATTGCTAATGAAAGAGGTTGGACAGCATTTAAAGAAAAAGAACAAACAAATACAAATAGTTATGACACTACTAATCAGATCACAGTTTTAAGAAAACTATTCTAACTTACAGAAAACCCATTATTGGGCAGGAAAAGCCCATCACTCTCTTAGTTTCAGGTCACAGTGCCTCTGGGAAGCCCAGCTATCTGAATGTCAATGCCAGGGGGAATGGACCAACTGTTAACTCTTTAGTCTGAAGATTTAGAAAGAACACTAGCAGCTTTGGCCTCCCAAATCTAAACCTAAAAAGTGTTGTCTAAGAAAGGAAACCGCATAGATTTTTAAAAATACATTTCTCATTCAGCTCCATTTTCTTTTATAATCTCATAGTTACAGATTCATTCCTTCAGGCTAATAAAAAGTTAATTTTTTAATTTTTAATTAATACTTATTTCTTTACAGCTAGTTGAGAAAAGGACCCTAAGGAGAGACAGAAGACCCTAAAACTGGTAGAGGGTTTGGGGAGTGGATTCTAGAACGTGGGCAATAGCCCAGAAAGTACTGGTTGGGTCAGAAGGCCTCAAGGGTAGTATCTGCCACTACTCAGCAGTGTTATACACAGATGTGTATCACTTGATAAATTTTTGTTGGCTGTAAAGCAATACCTAGAAATGAGGAAGACAAACAGAAAATGGGACTGAGGAGAACACAGAGACGAGCCTACTTGGGCATTCTGCCTCAGGCCAATCCTGCTAGTACAAGATCCTATGTGTCCTAGCCAGGAATTATGCATTATGTGTATATCCTGTGTCCTTGTTATGATCAGCCCAGGGAGTTGTAAGTGCCTTAAAAGGAAAACTTTAGCTCTTGTTTTGTTAGTAGTTCTCCCTCTCTAAGTGCTGCTGACAGCCAGTGGGGAGCCACCATCCAGAGGAAGAGGATAACCCCCGAGTCAGCTGGAAGTCAGACAAGAATCACAGTCAAATGTAATTTTCTGCATAAATCTTACAGGACTGACTCATGCTAATAAACAAACACAAAGCTAAAGGACACATTTTAAGGGAGTAAACCTTAGACAGGCTCTACTCCAGCATAGCTGTAAGAAATTAAGGAAAAACAAAACTAAACCAGAACTTCAGGAGTCTAAACAAGTCTCCAAAAGAGCAAGTCAATAAAAAATTCCAGCTAATAGATAATTTCTAAAAATGTCTTACATCTATTCTGAATTTCATAGAAGCCTATGACTGGTTTTCATGGCTGTAGCTAGGCCCATCATCTCTGTCACTTCCCAGCCCCATCTGTTGTAGGGCTCAAATACCAACTCAAAATTGAAAACTTGGTTTCGCTAAGACATCATTATTTTAAATTATAAGATTGCGATATCAGCATTATAGAAATTGGTTGCCTATTAAACTCTATTTTGTGAGTCTAAACTTTTCTGCATGCAATCTACATGGTATTTAAATTTCATCATTCATATTTAATAGTAATAGCAAGTATATCTTAATGTTTACTTGTGCCAGTCTCTGTCCTAAGAATACTTTAGGTATGTTAATTCATCGCATCTTCATACTAATCCTGTGAGGAGGATACTGGTCCTCCATTTACAAAGGAGAAAGCAAACCCCAGGAGGTTAAGCAGCCTGGCCCAGTCAAGAGGTAGAGAGGCAGAGGAAAAATTTGAGCCCTGTGAGTCTACTACCTCCTAGGGCTGGTGGCTGTTCTCGGTCCTGTGCTGCCCCTCATCTTCCCCAGGATTCCTACAGTTTGTGGTTACCTAAGAACCACTTATATCACCACAACCCAGGATTCCTACAGTGTCTGGTTACCTAAGGACCACCTATATCACCACCACCGAGGATTATTACAGTGCGGGTTATCTAAACACCACCACTTGACAAAAATGCAGACTCTGGGCAGTATCTAGGACCAAGCTCCCCAAGAAGTTCTGGCAGTCACCACAACCTGTTCATCACTTCCAAAGTAAAGAATTCTTTCTGAGCAGTTCTAATAGGCTTAGGGTAGCCATTTGAAAAAGATGGAAAAGATATATCTATATGTGAAGAATTTTCAAGAGAATCTCTGTATTTCTAAATAAATCAATGTTATTTGAATGAATCTGTACTTTTAATGGTAGCAGCCAAATAAGGGACAACAAACTTGCTTAAACAATAGTAAAAGAACATGCTCATAGTATGTAAGACATTACTGTTCAATTTTAATCAAGCATGATTATTAAGGTTATTTTAAAATTATAACTGTTAAGTCTTTCTCTCTCTCTCTCTCTCTCTCTCTCACACACACACACACACACACACACACACACACACAGAATGCCAAAAAATGTATACACGTTTTAAGAAAGAGAAAAAAATGTATTAAAATTGTAATACTTAAGTCACATTTGACTTCTGCAATTACAAGAGATACAAGATACAATATACACGATAACAAATGTTATTGGTATATGTTGAGTATTACAATTTTAATACAGTTTTTTCCTTAAAATGTGTAACATTTTTTTCATACCTTCTGTGTGTGTGTGCAATCTAAGTTTTAATAAAATGTAATTCACCCACTTAAATTTTATAATTCAACGGGTTTTCAGTTTAGTCACAGGATTGAGTGCATAGTAACATAACCAATTTTAGAAGATTTGATCCCCCCCAACAAGAAATCCAGTACCTAATATCAGTCACTTCCCTTTCTTCCCTCCTTCACTATCAGGAAACTTCTAATCTACTATCTGTCTCTATGACTTGCCTAGTCCGAACATTTCATATAAATGGACAATACAACATAAGGCTTCTGTGCCTGGTTTATTTCACTTAACATATGTTTTCAAGGTTTATCTATGTTGTAACATGTCACTTTGTTCTTTTTTATTTCTGAATAATATTCGATTGTATTAATATTCCATAGTTTACTTACCCATTCATCAGTTGATGGACATTTGTATTATTTACATTTTTTGACTATTATGCATAATGCTGCTGTGAACATTTGTGCACAAGTTTTTGAGTGTGCATATGTTTTTAAGTCTGTACCTTGGAGTGTAGTTGCTGAAGGACATGGTAATTATGTTTAACCTTTTGAGAAATTACCAGACTGTTTTCCAAAGCTGCTGCACCATTTTACATTCCTTCAGCAGTGTATGAGGGTTCCAATTTCTCTATGTTTTTGTCAACATTTACTATTGGCTGGTTTATTGATTCTGGTCATCCTGGTGGGTGTGAAGCTCCTTGCAGTTCTGATTTTTTTTTTTATTATTTCTCTTTTTTTCTTAATTTTATTTAAATACATTAGTGCAATCACCTGTACCCATTCTAAGATGCACCATAGATGTGGCCCCACCCATTACCCTCCTTCACCAAAACCTCCCCCCTCCCTTCCCCTTCCTTGGCCCTTTCCCCATAGTCTTGTGCTATAGTTGGGTTATAGCCTTCATGTGAAAGCTATAATTTAGCTTCATAGTAGGGCTGAGTACATTGGATACTTTTTCTTCC